>APFE030061367.1:37948-57407 GCA_000404065.3 Pinus taeda | reverse complement strand
CTGGAAAACGAGAGAGGGTTGTAGCTCTCTGCAGGTTGCAGCCTGCGTACTGGTAAAGGACTGCACCAGTACAAAATCATTGTAAAAAGAAGTTTCTAATTGAAATAAGAAAGAGACATATTGCAGCAGGTGGTTTTCACCCACATTGGGTTTCCACCTTACATCTTGTGTTCTTTGGTGTGACTGTCTATTTTTGTTCCTGTTCATTATTATATGGTTCTGACATACAGATTAATGACCAACATCTGAAGAATAAATTAAATTATAAGTCTGGAAGGTATATGCAAGTTTCAATAGTCAGATCTGCAAATGTTTGTATAAATTGAAAAGAATTTGACAATACTGATTCACCCCCCCTCTCAGTGTTATTTCCAACATAATGTACTAAAAATTGTAAAGAAAAAGATAGAGATGATGACCATTCTAAATGGACTACTTCCTATGTTTAAGAAACCTTTACTTGAAGCCTATCCATTGTAATACATATAGTTGATTAAGATTACGCGCATGTTAGAAATGTGATCTTCTATCATTCATCACATGTTTTCCCAAAAGAGATGTAATTATGGCCCAATTTATTTTTTGAGAACTAAAATGAGCATCCATTCCAAAAGTTATAGAAGCATGCATCATGCAATTTTAGATTGCATCCAACGTTATATTCAATATTCTATCCAATTCAATTCAATTTTTAATTGAAAATCATATTCAATATAACATTGTCTAAATTAGCTTGTACCATTGATACGTATCTTACATATACTATCCATGTCTAAACAAGCCATTCACCTTTGTTTAATTTCCAAAATGATCAGCACCAAGTGGTCATTGAATTACAACAACATAAAGCTAGTATAAATGAATAGCAAGAAGTGGTGTAAGTAAATAAGATGAAGAACACTATGGTCCATGTTTTCCATCCATATACATGGGTAAACCTAGGAGAAAATTTTTCGACTAGGACTCAAATTTCCAACCAACAACCTCATTCGATGCTCAAATAGTAGCTTCTTAGATGCCTATTTCCCACACATTGGTCAACTCATCCACTTGATTATTTTGCTTTCCATATGATAGTGCACCATTGATCATTACATACTCTAACCATTGTCTTATACATAGTGCTTACATTTAATGTTTTAGGTAATATAAGTAAAGATCATAAGTCGAAATCAAATAATGGATCATGATTCTTGGAAGTTGTATTTGTTTCCTTATTGTACCTTCGTGTTCATTCTTTCTTCTTAGTCAGTTGTACCACTTGGGGTTTTTCTTTCACTATATGGGATGGGCATGAATATGAGGTCTTGATTGATGTAGCAAGTTCATATCATTTCATACTTGACACGTACTATTTGTTTTTAATATGTTGTCCCTTATTTTGTTTGATTATTGTCAACTACTTATAATTGTTACTTTCTTGCCTCGTTCAATGAGAAGAGGGGCTTGGAAATTTCCCAAAGGTTGATGCAACTGAAAAACTAAATAAAGATAAAAGCATATGCTAAAATTTCAAAATGAAAAAGAATGGAAAAGGAAAATTGTTAAAATCCAAAAGTAACTTGAGTTCTACCCCCTCATGTGTAGCAATCACCTTAGTCCCATGTATATCACTTCTATCAAAGTTAAAGGGACTTATGAGATCATCCCAACCTCGATGAAAAATGAACTTCCTCATCTAAAAAGGGGTCTTAAGTGAAATCAATGAAAGCTTTCTTAGTAAGCCATCTCAGAGCAAAGAAAGAGGGCTAAGGGTGGAATGCCAAGGAAAGGGTATCACAAGTAAATGTAAGCATTCCCTCCACAAAGGTGCTCATGGATGAAGGTATAGCATAATGTATTATAAAACAATATGACACCTCTCATGAAGTACACCCTAAACCATGTCACTTATCACCTATACCTATTGATTGAATGGCGAGCTTGGAAACTATCCCTCCCCCTAGGTTTGAAGTAGCTAATAGGGGAATTTGATAATCCTCCATACTTAAATCTAGTAAATTGTATAATGTCTTAATGTATTGTGAAATTTGAATAAGATACTTGTTGTGGAATAAATGACCTTGGCATTGAATTTGATCCACTTTTTATGCTTCAATAAATATTGTGACCTTGCAACTTGACCTTACATGATGCTTTGAACACATGCCTGATGATGATATAGACATGTTAATGCTCCTTCAAAGGACATTGGTGATGCTTCACTCATAGCTATTAGACATTGATGATACACCTTTGTGGAGAACCTCCCACTATACCTTGGATTCAAGACTCCTATTGATGGGTGTTGAGCTTGTTAGTGACTTACCATGTGCCATGCGATACTCTTACACATATGTCACCTTAGACGTTGCCCACTAGAGTTAAAACATTGCTTCTAGATGATGACATGGTACATTAGATGATGATGTAAACTTGAGGAGGATGACTTTGGGCTCGAGAGAGAACTTTTGGATGATTGGAGGTGACTTTTGGGCGAAGACATGCCCCCTTGATGATGAGGTGCACCATTTCATGATGATACATGAACTTTGGTTTAATTTTAGCGCTATTTTGAGATGGTGTCACCTTTGGAGGCACTTTAACTCACATATGTGGGTTAAGTTGAGAATTTCTTCTACTTTTTAGCATTGGTGAGGTTATTTTGGGGGTCAACTTCTTGACCTATCCACCTTATGTCATGGATATTTATGTTTTTAGGGGATTTTAGCCTAATTATAAGTAAATTGTTTGGTTTTCCTCATATAAATTAATACCTTGTTTGTATCATGGTCACACTTTAAAACACACATCTCTTAGATTATCTAATTTTTCTCTAGTTTGTTATGGAGCACTAGTTGAACAACTTACACAAGGACTTCTTGGATGTGGATTCATTCTCTTTTCATGAATATTTATAGTGAAGCTTGGATTTATGCATGGTAAAGTAAGTAGGTTAACTTATTTATTCTTTTTTTCATGTTTTATTGGATGGATGATGCATGTATTAAGCATGTTAACATGATATTTATTTCATGATTCTTGTTAAACTAACCCTTCTCTCAAAACCTCGAGGAAGTAGCATGTCAACTCCTTCCCTTGAATTATCCTTGAAAATTTGAGAGCCTTGACTCAAACCTTAGGGTAAGTATGATAACTTGCTCTAGTTCTTTTGAATTTTTTTTCTTTTGAGTTTATATGTCCTTAGATTCCATTAGCCCTAAATTGGGAAGGCAGTAGTCCTCTCTCTTGTGGCAATCTTTAAAACCCTAAAATATTTTTTCTATTTTGTTCTAAGGTAAAATAGGGTTTATTAACAGGAAAATCATACATTTTCAACATTAATTATCTTGGATGCTTTTGTGCTCGGGTTAGGGTTTGTTTATAATTGATTGGAAAAACAAAAGTGTCATTTTATGTGCATTTTATAGCCTTAGTTTAGGGTTGATGTCGATGGTTTCTAGTGTTTGTATTTGTATTTTAACCACAAATCTTTTCCTGTAATTTAATATCTAATTTACCCATTATCTTAGCCCTCTTTATATTTTCTTAAACCATATATTTCGATAATAGCTTCTTGTTTTTATAAACTATTATATTGTTGCACTTTTTTATTTAAAATTCTTGTTTGTGATAGCTAAGTGTAATTTCTAGGTTGTGTGTGTGTTTAGGAACGTCGCTGAGATTCTATTGGTTTCCATAAGCCTTTGTATTCATCCACAGGAACCTTTGAAATCAAATCTTGGAATTTCTTGTTAATCCACACTAAATCCTAACTCATATTCTTATCCTTGGGTGGAAGTCTTTGTAGAACCCTTAATTAGTGCGTAGCTTGGATTAATTAGGTTATTTGATCCCTAATAATTGCTACAGAAGCCTCCCTTTTGTTGAGTTGTCACTTAGTTGAAAATGGTGACACTCCTATTGTTTCACTTGATCTAGGTTTCCTAGTGGTGATAGTCCCATTGTTGCACTTGATCTAGGTTGCCTAATGAGACTTTGCACTAAGGTGCTAGATGTTATTGCAACAACCTCAATAAATGAATAACATCACATATCCTAAACATTAACAACCAAAAAATGTGAATTAGAAATGTGCTTATGTTTTTCTAAAAAAAGCACAAATAATTAAACATAAAAAAAAATCATTGCATATGAAAATGAATCTCTGAAGCAATTTCTAAAAATGTGCATTATCCTATTCTATATATGTGGTTCCAAGTCTCCTTTCTAGTCCACTCTTCTCAATAATGCAATATCAACTTTGTTTCTTAAATGCAATAAAATCTACAAACAATAGTGGTTGAAGATCCTTGTCTTTCTCTATAGGTGTCAACCCAATGCATTTAGACCCTTTTTTATATGTGATGGCCTATGGTCTTGAATGGTTTCCTTTATCGAAGATATTGGCATGTGTTCCACCAATGCCTCATCACCAAGGTGATGGTAGAGCATTGATGAACTAACATTAAGCATGTATTTGGTAGAGATCTTGTCAAGTACAAGGATACTACTAAACAAAAGGATCCTATCCATGACTAGTGTCTTATCAAAGACATGTTGGTCCTCGCTATTAAATTTCTATATCATATTGACAATAATGATTCCTATGAAGGAACTTCTTCTTTGATTGGTTGTTTATAGCATTGTATCATCATAACCATGAAAGGGATCCCTTACCTTAGTATTACAGAAAATGGGGTCATAGGAGGCCACCCCTATTTTCGTCTTGCAATAAGCAAATCTATAAAAATTTGGCACCATATTGCATTAGTATTACAAGTAAAGAATTCATAACAATGAAAACCAAGGAATCAATGATTACCAAGGACACTTTCTTCACAATATTTGATGAATTCCAAGCAATTTAAGCAACACCATGTGTCTCATTCTCTAATGTCCCTTTCCTGAATGTTCAGTTATGGAGGCCAACTCAGTGGCCTATGCGATTTTCATAAGCTATAGGGGGGAGGAATGGGATCAATTGATTAATTGTTTGAATTTCACTTGGATGAAAACAACAACATTTAGAAGTAACAATGACTAATTAAACTAAAACGGTGCTATTAAGTGACTTTATATTATCGAGTGAGAAAAAAGTAAAAATGGGTGATCCATGGTATTTTGATGATGTATGGTATTGACCCGTGGTATTCTGATGACCCATGGTATTCTAATGATAAATGTTATAAAAGGAGAATTGGAGCTCACTTTTGGGTATGCATTGGATATTTGGAATTTTGATTCAGGGGGATTTTGGAGCTATGTGTAAGGGTGTCAAACCCTAGTGGAGATTGGTTTCGGTGGTGATATCATCCACCCTAGTTGATCAAGATTAGTTTTAGCAATGAAATTATCCACCCTAGATTGTTAATAAGGAGGGATCTTCCATATTACTCACAAATTTGCAATTGGAGAAATTTAATTGTAGGTGATCATGGGAGATAAAGAAAACATGCTTCATCACTATAGAAACACTCATTTTATTTGGAGGTTGAATTCTATTGTTAGATTTGTGTTGGAAGAAGGTTGAATTTCATTGTGAAGGACTAGCTTATTGGAGGCAACTCAGATAATTTTGTGGCAATTGAGTTGCATTCATCCTTGGAACCAATTTATGTGAAATATTATAGTAGTGTCTAGGCTCCATTAATCCATTATGTATGCATTTCATAATTTATTTGAATACAAATTTGGCTAGGTTAATTGGTGTTTAGTTGGTAAATTTTGTTATATGTGGTGATATCTTGATTTATTGTGTGAAGTTTCTCCTTATTTTCATGCCAAATAGCAAATTATTGCTTGAAAAGTGTTTGTAGTGATTCCTAAAAGGAAAAATTAAATATCTTAGCAAATGTGTGCATTAATTCGTCACTAGAATTGGACCATTCTATAAAGGGGACATTATAGTGGTATCAGAGTTGCACATATTGTCAACCTAAGGGGTTAGCAATGAAGTTTATATTTTTTGGGTGTGACTAACACTCTTTTAAAATCATTTCAACAATATCTCTGTTGGTTCGTTGGGAAAGATGCTAGAGGAGAAATTCTTTAATGTATGAGATAAAATTGGACAATTATCTCTATAAAAAATGTCCTTAGCTCATTAGAAGAAGTGGAAAAAACATTTGCATATGGTGGATCAACAATCTTAGCCGATTCAAGCAAAAATAGTTCCGGTAGTCACTTTCTTGGGCGATAGTATGTAATACAACACTTTTAACTTCCTTTTCTTTCCTATTCTTTGATATTATGGGTATGTTTACTTTGTTATGGTGAATGTTACATAGGGGGTTGTAATTTAAAAAATAAAATTGGGGAGGGAGTAGTGATATATTATAGTTAGGTATATGTCAAGCATTGGTACTCTATAATGTTTAATGGATGTAATCAATAAATGTGAATATAAACTAAGGATTGCAGGCCAACTAGTGAATGTCTTCAAATATCATTGTGTATTGTGACATTTATACCTATGTTGGCGTTGGGTAGTCATTATGTTCATGGGTTTAAACTATATATTTATCATAGATATATATACTTGCAATCTGCAGAATGGTTTCTAAGGATGTTGTTTTATGTATTCCTAATCATTGAGTAAGTAATTATGTGACATAACGATGATATGATTGGATAGTGATGGAATAATGAAAGATGGATTGAACGCAGGGATAACATACTTTGATAATATGTTGATAGACGATTAATAATAATATTAAGTATATCTAGGACATATTGACAAAACATGTAGGATTTCTAGTGGAGTTGATTAAATCTAAAGAATATTTGGAAATCCACTTGCAAACCTACAAACTTGTCAAGGGTACAATGTCACTCGAATTTGATTCAATATATATTGAAATGTGAACCATCATATTGTACAACATGAACATATGAGGAGATCAAAAGAGATACCTACTTGGAAATTTCATTAGCCTTCCTTGTAGAAATTTAATCGAATATGAATTTCAAGATCAATGACCGAAAATATAGCAATTTCAACAGGGAAGAATTGAAACATAACCATCCAATAATTATAGCATGGACATATGGTGAGATGACAAGAGCAATAACCGCTCTATTTTTTTGCCTCGTCTTCCTTACATAAAATTGAGAAAACATGAATTTTAATTTCAATGATTGAATAGACAACAATTTCAACATGGAAGAACTAAAATATGGTTATTTATAAAGTAAAATATGGTTATTTATTAAGAACTAAAATATGGGTATTTATTAGAAAAATCACAAGTGTCCCTACTCAACAATTTTAATAGTCTTCCTTAGAAAATTTAAGGAAGCATGAATTTGAATTGCAACGACTGGAAAGAACGCAATTTAGGAAGGAATAATCGAAATGTGACCAGTCATTAAGTGTAACATGGACACATTGTGAGATTACAAGAAAAATATTGACAAGAATTTCAATAATCATTACACAAATTTTATTGAACATGAATTTCAATTTAGCAATCAACATGTAAAAAATGAATTATGAATTGCCATCGAGTATAATCCTAAGTAGTTTCAACCATATTTCTTGCATAAATTTAAGAAAATGTGAATTTCAATTGTAATGAACAAGAAGACAACAATTTGAGCAATGAAGACTTGAAAACATGGGAGGATGTAAGGAAATAAGGAAGGGATAACCTATATTTAGAAGGATTGATGGAGTGTGTAACACCTAGATTTTGAACCCAAATTGTAAATATAATGACATGTATTGCTAAGAGATTTCAACATGAATATTTTATTAAGTGTTTTTAATTATGTTTTTAGTGTGAATAAAAAAATTCCAACAACTGCTTGAATGGGTGGAGCACCTACATTGACTATGATGCCATGCGTGGGAACCAATGAGGGAATGGGGGAAAGTGTTATATGTTGAAATTTCCCTTCCCAAATTTTTATTTGCTAAATTGAAATTAAAATATAGACTTTCCCCTTTCCCCAAGAAGTACCAAAACTATCTCTTAGTTGTATGGGAAAGTACCCATCCATCAAATTCTGATCTTACCCATGAAATCTCATGTAGGGAAAAGAGAGAAAGAAATACATTCGCGAGTAGAAAGTGTGGGATGCATATTAATGGGCCTAGGGTGGATTTATGAGTGAAAATTGTGTCCAAAGACATTCTAATAGTTGTAGAATAGTATGGGACTATTAGATTTACTTTTCCCTTGAGAAAATCAAGCAAACGTGTCATCAACTATAGTTGTATAAGAGAGCTACATTTTATGGGTGTTTGTTGGGAAAGCATAGGGGCACTAGGAGGGGAGGTGGCTAAGGGAATGTTGAGTCAGTGAAGGGACTCCTTTGTGTTGTGCAATCTAGATGAGAAACCACCTGTGATCTGGTGCAGACTCTAGCTCAAGTGGGTTGAAGGAACATTTTGTTGAGGTGAAGGAGAGAGGCCTTCATTTTTCCACCATATGTTGTTGAGTGGAAGTTCCATTGATGGAATCATGGTCTAGTTAAATGGTGGTTATATATAAGGGATTCAACCTGAAAACTAAGCCTATGGTTGGGTGTAAAAAGGCTTAGTTGTATGGTTGTTGATGTTGAATCCCAGTAACTTCGAACCGTTGGAGATCAAATCTGGGATTTGCGAAATGTTCATGGTTGCCACTTCAGGGACCAAGAGGATGCAATTTTTTTGCTTGAATGAAGCATTCTCAATCTTGACTTCCATCTAATTCATGCCAGATCCATGCTTCACAGGGTTTCTAGTACTTTGGGCATGCAAATCCAAAACTCCTCCTCTAATTTAAATGTCACATTTAACGACTCCTCACAATCCCATGTTCATTTGGTCATGCATCACACCAAGATCCCAAGTTAGTCGCCCAAGCATCAATACCCACATAAAGACACCAAGAGCACTCCAAGAGTAGGGTCCCTCTGGCAGTAAGGGCATCCATGTTAACAACCATGTCAGATCACAAACATTAGCAGATTGAACATCTTATGGCATCCAGTTAGCCCCCTTCCAGAGTCTCCCCCTCCCCATTGATGATGACTATTACAAGCCTACCCTAGTGCTTTGGGAATACCCTCTAGAGCCTTAGTTGGGCAAGGTGTGCATTTCAAAGTAGTTTTTAGCTTAGCCACCACACATTGTTTGTAAGAACACACCTCCTAACTGCAAAATCCAACCAAAGTTAGGAGGTGGTTACTATACTGAAGGTTCCCCTAATGTACCATTATGGGAATAGAAGTTAAAATTTTCACTATTTTATTTTTCTAGAATTCGAAACAACAACATCATTGTGTTCGTCTCGCCAAGATGATTCCAACAATATAAATTTCAAGTCAATCTAATTTAAGTATCAAAATTTATGGCCCTCTAAATATGGACCAATTACATGCCACCACATCATCATGACCTCCACATGGCAACCTCATAGAGGCCCATGTAGCAGTGAGAAGTTCATAGTCCACTGTTGTGGACCCACATGGCATCTAACACACGGTCACCATGGATAGGTCCATGTGGCAGGCACGAATCCAAAAGAGAAGTCGGGGTTCACCCTCCTTCCTTGAGAAGCAATTTCATTTTAAATGGCTAAGCTTGCTCCCAACCTTTGACCTAGGTCAGAATTGGTCTACTTCTGCCTAACACTCAAACATAATGGGTCAAGGATAGCCCCGAATCCCAACCACCCCGACCTCCCAACGTCGGCTGACCTTCGGCCTACGAGCCACAGAGAGCTAGGTCATCCTGCCAAAGGTCAAGGAAAAGCCCACTGGGGATCACACCTTTTCGGCCAACTTGCCAAACCAAAATTTAATTTTTAACTTGAAATTTGGCCACTTTTTAGCGCTTCAAAAAAGTTGATTTTTTTCTAACTTTTTGATATTTTCCAGCAATACTTTTAGCATCTGATAACCATTAAATTCATAAGGGATTCATGTACAAACTTAAGAAACAATCAATCAAAAGTATGATACCAATTACAATCTTTCAAATACGAGAGGTAGTAATGTGTTATGTACTTTGTTCTATATAAAAGTCGAGCTTTAACTCTTAGTATTTTTAATGAATAGTGGTAATAGAGATAAGCTTTTGTTTTTGTGACTATAATACAACTGCACATTGTGGCCACTAGGGTCACTCCCGTGTATTACTCCATATGTATTATGTGGATATTTTTAATGAAAATATTGTTTCTTATGTTCTAATTCTACTTTTTGTGTTAGATGTTTGTCTTAGTTAAATTTCTTTCAAGGAAATGTTGCTAGTTGGCAAGGGCCCACCAACCCACTATGTTGCCTCATTTTTCTAGTGTGTGTGTTTTTGATGTGGAATATGGTTTGTTGTCACAATTTGTAAGTATACTTTGTTTCATTACCCGAGTTGTTTTGTTTCCATAACCAGACCTATTATTCAACATCTAATACATGAGTTTGATCTCTAGTAATATCCTTGCACTGCAATATATGTGTGGATTGATCATATTTTGATTATATTTCATTTACAAAGAACAAATACGAGCCGTAGTGTTGGCATTTTGTATGCATAATAAAGAGATCTATTTTACCAATGTTAGAATGAACATATTGATTTGCAAATATGCCTTGTGAGACATTGAATATATCAATTAGATGTGTGTATTAGCTAAGTTATGGGCATATTTAGCTTATACAACACAGATCTGGGTTATATTGGTTTTGTTTCATACATATAGCACAAATGTATTGTTCATTGCATCTACACTAACCACTACAATTGATAATATGTTTTGTAAGATATTGAATGCATAGATTTGTTGTGTAATGGTTGTAACATAGTTGTAAAGCCTAGATCTGGTTCATAGCGTTTGCATCTGGGACATAACACGGAGTAACTATGTGTTCTCTGATAGTTTGAATGTATGATGAATGTGTTATGCTTACATTTGGCTTGTAACATACAAATATAGTCCCTAGAACTTGTATTTTCATGTGAATGACACAAAGATTTATTTGACAACTAACATATTTAACATATGATCTTGCCCTATCTTACATTTCAACTATTTGATGACACACAATACGATTTGACGCACATGACAATCTTTACTTGTGAATCTAGGTTTGATCTCGTTTCAAAAGCTCCACAATTATGTTTTGGGTTTTGCTTTATGAGTTTGGTATTAGTGTCACTTCACATAGTTGGTGTTTTTTAGTTCTTTTGATGCCTCAATTCCTTTTTCTCTTCTTCAATTTTTTTTTTAACTCGCAGGAGATCGATCACTAAAGGGTTCTCTTGGAGCTTTGCAACCTTTTGTGATTATAGGAACACATTTTTCCTTTGAGTGTGAAAGACTACAACCCTTGTGGGAAGGGCCATGCAACAAGAACTTAGTTGTCCCAATAGTCTATGGTTTTCCATTAGATCATTAGAATAATAATTATGTTACTAATGGAGTCTTAGTGGAGGTAACTCTTCAGATTTGATTGGTCATAAATGGCTATTGAGTGAGTTATGCCTTGTAACAACCTTGCAATAGGCACCTACTTGATTGTGACCTTTTTAGTGTGTCTTTCTCAATCATATTATTATTGAATACAAAGGTGAGACCTATTGAAGGCAAGATCTAGAGACAATCTATACGACCTTGATTGACCTTATAAAAGAAAGTGTTTCTAAGTCTTTTTCCTAGAGACAAAGCCTTTGATATATGATAAATTATGTATTGCAGTAGTCGAATAGTAGGCTACCAATCTCCATACCTCCACACATACCATGTAATACCTCTCATCCTATGCTCTTGGATTTACACATTTATGTTTTGAATTTATGTCAATAAATTAAACCGATATTTTGGAACTATTTCTAGGGAGGCACTATAGAGATAAGAACATCGGTAGTTTGATTTTGTTCATTTATTCCCCAACATTTAATAATTGAAGTGTTAAGGTAATATGGGAGGTAAGAACTTGCATGACCACTCTATTGAGTCCCACAAGATCTTATTGTGTTGGTAAAAACATGTTTCTTCCCTTTTATTTTGCAAGTGAATATTTTTTAGCTAACAACCTGAAAATAAAAAATTTCAATGATAGGATCTTAGTAGCACCATGAGCTCGTGAGTGTGGTTTGATTTCTAGTTCTTGACTTTAATTTTTTCCTTTTTTCTTGGATGTATGAGTAGAGGTAGGCATAAATATAAAGGACTTATACAACCCCCTTTCTAATGCTAAATCAGTGCCAAGTGGATATTCTATGGAGTGAGAAGACATAACCTTGGCAAGTAGCTCAAAGGCTCAAGTAAACGTAGAAATATATTTCATAAGGGAAGCAAATCTATTCGGGGGATCAAAACAAGAGATATAGTTAGAAGTTGGTCATCACCTTGATTAAGAGATTGAAGTACCCTCAGATACTGAGATCAAAATTCTTGGAGGTGAAATGACGGAAAAAGAAGAAGGAGAAGTGTATGTACAAGGACTAGAGGCAAAAGAAAGGGTAACCTTTCGATTCCTTATTATGGATTCGAATGTCATGGTCTAGATGAAGAATACCCCCCTTCAATGTTGCCACACTTCTATGGTAAGATAAATGAAGATCCTGATTATTTTCTATTAAAGTTTGATATCTTATGTATTAGTTATGAATATTATACAGATGCCCAAAAACTTAAGTTGTTCCCCACTACTCTCAAGGATGTATCCTTGTGCTGATTCATGGGACAGGGGGGGACACTATTACAAGTTGGGATGGAATGTCTATAAATTTTCTTAAAAAATATTAGGAGTATTGCAAAGGTAGAGATTTGTGAGAGGACATTTTTAAAATTACATAAAGGGAGGATGAGAGCCTTGAATATTATCTTGGTTGGTTCTTATATAATCTCCAACAATCCAAAAAGCACAAACTTGATCAAGACACCATTAGAACTATTTTGTCAAGGGTTTAGATGAATCTATAATTGTATTAAACTTGGTGGGATCTAGAGATGTTTCATAGTTTCCATTTGACAAAATCTATGACCTAAGAAGGAAGTACTCTCATAGTCAGGGAGGATTTTGGAGTGGCATTAGGGATACCCTCCCTAAAAACACCAAATTTGTCACAAGTGGTGTAACTAAGCATGAGTTGGGACATTTATTAGAAAAAAATTAAAATTGATCTATTTGAAAATATTAATATCCAATTTAGATACATTGCAATTTAAGAAAAAGCAAGTAGAAGAAAGAGCAACATTTATTATTTTTTTTCCTAAGCCTAGGAAGAAACACTCTTTGCGAGAATTCCCCTTGGATGTTATTGATATATATGTTATTTGTGTAGGTGAACATGCAACTTAAAGGTTCTCATCTTTACCTAGCCTTAACTTACTTTATCGAGGATAAAACTAGGCAGCAACACAATAAAATTCACTGGCACCTAAGAAACCTTGGCAAAATAGACCTTTAGGTATAACTTCTAACCATATGCCTCAGTCTTCTCATCATTTTTCTATACAACAACATTTATCTCAATTTATGAGCCCTCCTATGCCTTGGAAAACATATGTTGCACAAGAAGTTAAAAATCCTCCATTGTAGCAAGGATGGCAAGGGCCTCCTTATAACAATATTCTTGCTTTTTTCTATCGCTTACGACCACAACAACAATACTATGTTAGTTTGTGGAGCTCAGATAGGTGTTCCAATCTCAAATTGTGTCTATGAGGTTAGAGAACACATTTTCTCTAATAAATAGAATTGGTTTCATGAGAAAATGCCTTGATTAGATTTAATTAAGAAGTTAGTTAATTTTTCTTAAGTCTAACTTAGGGAAATAACTTAATTAATCGATATTAATTGGGATAAATTGATTTTCCTTTAGAGACTTTCAGAAAAATCACTTGATGGTGTCAAGATGATCTTAGAAATTGATTGTGGTTAGATCATGGACTTTGATTCATCAACAAGAGATTATAAGAGGAAATCGATAGGAATTTGGAGAAGACATAGAAACACAAATTTGTAGTGAGAGAAAGGGCTTAGAGGCAGCATAGGGACATCGGTAGTAGGGGTTTTATTAGAGATTCTTCAGAGATTTCTAGGGAGATTAGGAGATCATTTTTTCTATAGTGAGAGGTCAATTTTCTAGCAATGTGAGTTGCTCCAACAGCGGGTGTGAATTTCCCATACAAGTTGTGTGCATGCTCAGTAAGGAGAAATTATAGAGAAAGGAAATTTGCACAAGAAATATCGATTGCATAGGGGGATCGATTTTCTAGAGGAGACAAATTTTCCATTAGAGGTCATGATTATTTACCTAGCAAGTGTGAGTTGCTAGGATGGTCGAATTTCTCGGCCAAGCCACACATGTGAGTTGAAATCAAATTCAGAGGGAGGCGAAATTGATTTTGGTGAGTCAAATAGGTTCCAGGAGATCAGAGGTGCCTTGCAGAAGTGAAGAAATAATTTTTACATAGCTTTTCCAGTGTCAGGAAAGTAGTTGTAATATTTTTGTTGAAGAATTAATAATAAAACCCTCATCTATTGAACTAGTCTTCCCTTCAGGGGTTTTCCATGGACATTTGTCAAAAAACACTAGTCTTCATTATTTGTGTGTGTGTGTGTGTGCATATATTTCTCATTTCTTGTAGCATTTATTTTTTATGAAGTTGCAATTTTGTTTTATTTAGTATTTGTCGCAAACTAATTGCAACTGACAAATAATCTAAGAGATATGAGAATAAAAAGCATTAATTGCAACAATTAATCAAAATCTCACATGGTATCACATTGGGTCTGAGGTTAGAAGGAGGAAATACGCAGAATATAGGAAGAGAATGCAGACAAGGGTTTTTCCCATATTGAAATTCTTCAAGTTATTTCCCCAATTTATTTGAGTTCGCAAAATTTTTAGTTTTCCAGAGGTGGTCGCAACAGGATTGAGAGATCAAAATAGGTTCGATGGAGACTCAAACTTTGGAGTTTGGAAGACCAAGATGTTGTTCCTATTAGACGAACATGGTTTGAAGGAGTTTACTTCATTAATTATTGTTGTACCAACAAATCTCATCTTGCTACATGATTACAAGAGGGATAATTCCAAAGTGAAGAGAATGATTCTCAACAGAGTGACATAGCTTATTTTTCCACATATAGAAAAGAAGAATAAAATGAGGGAAATGTGGTATTCCATCATAAAACTGTACTAGGATACTACAGAGAATAGGAAAATGATTCTCAAGGAGAAGTTGAGGACTATTAAGAAGAATAAGGGAGAAGATGTGGCTTCATATCTCATGAAAGTTTGACTTTCCATAGATGAGCTAGCTGCAATGGGTGATAAGCCCAGTGATGATGAGGTGGTGTGAATAGCACTCAACATATTTACCAAGGAGTGGGGTGTTTTCATCCAAGTGATTAATGGATAGGATAAAATTCCATATTGGGAATGTCTTTGGAGCGAATCCACTCACAAAGATCTTAGGCTCAATTTGGTTAGTGAAAGCAACAACAACGGTAAGGCACCAATGGGTGAGAGGGAGAAGGAAAACGTGGCCTTAGCAAGGAAAGGTGAAGCGAAGAATGGTCCTAGTAAGGTACATGGCTCAAAAGGGAAGAAGGAGAAGAAGAAGAAGGACATATATAAGGTCAAGTGCTATGGATATCATTAGTTTGGCCATTATGTCAACGATTTCCCATTGAGGAAGAAGAAGGGAAAGAAGCAAGTTGCAGCTTAAACAGAGGTAGATGAACTCTCCAATAGGATGGATCAAGAGTTCACTTTGATCGCTTTCCTGACTGGATCGACTTGACAGGGTGTCTGGTATATAGATAATGAAGTGTCATTTCATATGACAGGATTTAGGAAGTACTTATTTATCTATAAGGAGGAGTACATCAGGTTCCATATTCATATGGGGAACAAGTCCAAGTGCACTCCTATAGGGATCGTTCTATTTCAGAGGGAGAATGACAAGTAGATATTGATCCATGATGTGTTACATGTGCCAGGCAGATGAATTTAATTTTTGTATCATTCCTTTAGGACAAAGGGTATGATGGCATATTTAGAGGGGATAAGGTGTTGTTACAACATAAGGATCGGAGGTCACCTATATTAGTTGGGTTGAGGAGCGGCAAGTTATACAAGTTTCAGTTAGACACGCCCAAGGCACTAGTTAGTAGGAGAAGGCTGAGATATCAAAGGGAGCTATGGCATAGGAGGATGGGTCATATTCATCATGGATAACTCATGATTCTTTGTGAGACAATGGCAAGTATTCGAGAGTTGAGCACAAAGCATGATGATGTGTGCAGAGGATGTTTGTTGGGGAAGTTTTCCAAGGTGTATTTTCCAAGGAGTGATATTGGATCACATGGGATTTTAGACCTTGTACATTCAGTTATATGTGGGCTGATGTCATCAAAATATCTCAGAGAGTATGAGTACTTGTGTACTTTTATCGATTATTTCTCTAGGAAGACTTGGATCTATTTCTTGAAGACTAAGGATGAGATCTTCAGTCACTTTCAAGAGTTTAAGGCTTTAGTGGAGAATGCGACAAGTAGAAATATCTAGACTCTTTGGTCAAATAATGGAGGTGAGTACACCAATAAGGAGTTCCAAGAATTCTGTATTAGGGAAGGAATCAAGAGAGAGTGGATAGTTCTTACAACCTACAACAAACCAAGGTTACTGAGAGGAAGAACTGGTTGATTTCAAAGCTAGCGAGAGTGATGTTGTATGACTAGGATCTCCCATGGTATTTATAGGCAAAGGCATGTTGTACAATGGTTTATATTCAGAAAAGGGTCTCACATAGAGCACTTGGAAAGAAGATTCTTGAGGAGGATTTTACAGGGAAAAAGTCAGATGTCAGTCACTTCATGATATTTGGTTGCCTAGCATACTCTCACATTCTAGGTGAGACACATTCAAAGTTGGATCATATTGTAGATCGAGGTTACTTTGTTGGCTACAAAGAAACCTCAAAGGTATATAAGATCTTCATCCCAGGGGCGAGGAGGATCATATTTAGGCAAGATTTCAAGTTCATGGAGGAAAAGGCATACAAAAGGTCCAGAGAGTTGCCAGCAACTAAATATCAGAGTGAGTAGCTAGTAGAGGCTCTGAAAATTGCATAGTAGAATTACGGGTATCAACAGAGCATGATTGCAATCACTAGTATGAGCATAGCTTAGGTGTAATGGTTCCTAAAGCTTAACAAAGTATGGAGCAGTAGATGTAGTAGATCAGGGAGATGCATCAAGAGGATATGGAGGTGGATATTCCTAACTCCACTATTGGCAAGAGGAACCAGGAGGTTAAGGCTACACTCATAGATGATTAGGAGTTTGTGGTGGCTCCTAGGATGAGAAAGAGAGAGAAGAGGCAACTAGAGAGATACAATGCCTACATGGAATTGGTCATTCAGTTGGTAAATAGCGAGCCTCCCAACTATCAGTAGGCCATACAACAGTAGGTGTGACAGGATGCGATGACTGAGGAGTATACCTCAATCATGCAGAAAATGTTTGGGAGGTTGTATTGCGACCGATAGAAAGGGTTGATGATGGTTGGTTCATGTTGGATCTACAAGATAAAGCATGATGCGGATGGTAGCATCGAGAAATACAATGTTAGGTTCATGTCCAAGGGGTTGTCTTGGAGGAGGGAATAGATTATAAGGAGACATTTGCTCCTATAGACAGGTACACTTCTATACAAGTCGTGATCTCATTAGCAACATATATTGGATAGCAGATCCATCATATGCATGTCAAGATGATGTTCCTAAATGGTGAACTGGATAAGGAGGTGTACATACAAAAACCAAAGGGCTTTGTGCATGCAACAAATAGACCCACATGTGTAGATTAAAGAGAGATTTGTAGGAGCTTAAGCAAGCTCCCAGAGCATGGTATGAGCACATTTCCATATACTTACAGGGCATGGGATTTGTGAAGAGTGAGGAGGATAGCAACCTATACTACTTAGTCATTGGGGGAGATGTACTCATTCTTGTCCTATATGTGGATGGCTTTTTTTTCACAGGTTCACTGGGGCTTATCAAGGAGTGCAAGAGGGACCTTGCAACAAAGTTCGAGATGAAGGACTTGGAGTTAATGCACTATTTTCTAGGCATGTAAGTATGGAAGACAGATGGTGATATTTTGTTAAAATTGGAAACTAGGGCCAAACTCCAAGTGGGTCATATTATTTATGGCAACTGATACTTTTATTGGATCCCTCTCATTGAGAGGTGTAGGATTGATCTACAGATCATCCAATTCCGATAAGTATTTATGAAGTTATGAATTTATTTATGTTACGGACAAATTGTTAAGTTGGCCAACAACTTATGTAGGCTCAGAAGCCCAGCAGTCATGTCCATTCAACCTCTACGTTTTAGTATAAATAGAAGAGGACTTCAAGTCATTTCTACACACACTTGGATCTCTTCCTCTCTCTACTTGTCTTTGGGTTTTTACGAGGAGGAGAGATCCTAAGGAAAAGTCAAAAAACCCGAAACTGCTGGAAAAGCCGAAAAACCAGAACTGCCGGAAAATCCAGAACTGCCGGAAAAGCCAGAACTGCTAGAAAATCCAGAAATACCAAAAAAGCCAGAAAAGCCGGAAAAGCCGGAACTGTCGGAAAAGCCGGAACTGCCGGAAAAGCCATAACTTCCAAAAACGCCGGAAACGTTGGAAAAGCCGGAAATACTGGAAAAGCCGGAAATGCTGGAATTGTCAGAACTGTCGGAAAAGCCAGAATTGCCGGAAAAGTTGGAATTATCGAGAATTGTTGAAACAACCGGAGCATCTGTCTCCAAAGGAAGGCAGCATGATGTATGAGATCATGGGCAGCATAATAAGTAGCATGATGATATGAGCATGGGCAACATAATGATGCACGATGATATGAGCATGGGCAGCGTAATGATGAATGAGATCATGAGCATGGGCATCTTGATGATGAATAAGACCATGGAATATGCAGCATGATGAGCAACATGAAGATGAGAGCAGCTCAGTCATCAAGGTTCAACACATGTGACAGTATAACAAGGTGTCACACGGTATTGTGCAACAAATAGACGAGATGCAACACTATGATAGGTGAACGAGTCACCTTATAGAATCAGTTGAAGTAATATGTCTTCAAATGATCTCATGCCGATATCAAAAGTCAAAGTGATTGAATTCTATTGTAAATGTACTATCTCTCTCACTTTCTCTGTTGAACTTTGAAGAACATAAAAGAAGAATTGATCAAGGGTTTCCCCACATTGGGGTTTGTCCCTGGCTAGCGCCACACCTTGTGTCCTCTTGTCTTGGCTTGTCTTCTGCAATTTATGTTTATGTTCTATCTGCAGTTTACTTTAATGCTAATGTGATTGCTAATCTGGAAAAGGTATTGAGATAATTGTAAAAATTGAAATAAATTGCTCTAAGCATAGAACATACCTAAAATTAACATGGTATTAGAGCTGAGGTGAAGACAATGCCCAAGCAAGAGTGAAAGAGCAATCACCGAAGACAA
>APFE030061367.1:13997-25346 GCA_000404065.3 Pinus taeda | reverse complement strand
TAAAATTCTGTCCTCATGCATTAGACAAGCTAGTTTTATGAGTTCTGGAGTAATGCTAGAGTGATAGTAAGAGTTTTGAAGCATAGGGAGGTTATGCTGTCGGAATCCTGAGAGAGAGAAGGTTTATTGCAAGGCATACATAGCTGCTCGCCCATCCAGAGAATAGGTTCAACGTCAGAACCTTGGTTGTATCTTTCTCTGCCTATTATTCATTAATAGACGACTATCATTATGGTTCCACTCTTATTGTCTTTATAATGATGATTGAGTTATATCCTTTCTGACCGATATATAGTTGCATCTATTGGATTTTATGCTTGTATTTGTGTCGTTCTTTGCATGTGCAGGTGTCCGTTCACGAGGATCGTGGGGATTGTGACCAGCCGGAGCAAAGGAACGGGAGCGACGACTCTTCTACAAGTACTAGAGTTGGAATCCAGGTAGACCCTCATCATCGATCTTTGATTTGCAATTAGGAACCTGCGTGTTAGCGTTGTTTGATTGTTGCTAGACCCCATTTGGGCTAGTGGGATCGCCTCTGTCCGCAGAGCGGATTTACCTGTTCAATGCACTTCTTGAAGAATATAATGCCCCAGGGTTGTAGTTTTCAGAAGAGGTGCTGACCATGCAAAGATTCTTGTCATAATGGTGCTTTTATATAAAATAATGCACTAGTGCGTGTTTATTTTACTGATGCACTAGTATTTTGTATGATATTTTCTTCTTTTAGAAACATCTACATATGACAATGCAATTATTGTGGTTTTTTAAATCCGTTATTCACTGAAAAATCTACATATATCTTATAAAAGTATTCATATAAATTAAATTTTGATTAGTGCATTTGTATATGATTAATGTGTTAAATAATCACTGCATCTCTTCATTATAATATTTGATCATCCATATATTTAATCAGTGGTGTAATATTTCACAACGACATTGGATTACTCAATAGAATAAATTAAAATATATTTTATTAGATATGAATAAGAGGCTCTTTGTCATACAAAATGGGATATTTATTGGTAACCCCTTCTCTTTCAATTGAGACAATATGTCCATTACATTAAACAAAATGCATGATTTTCACAAAAAAATATTTCATAAAATACAACAACTTGCGTTGATATCCAAATAGATCATCATTCTTTGTTGGAGCTGTTGTCAATGCTCGAGCTACTTCGATGGCTTGGGTGATTTGGATGAATGTTTTGTTGATTGCATTGATTATTTTCATCTTCTTGATCACATTTCATCAACAACCATAAAAATAAAGTGTAATGAGTGTATCCACATTGGTGAGAATAATGAAAATTGAAATAAGTAATATACATTAATTCAAATCGAATAAAAATTTACCATAGCAAGAAGTGAGTCATGAATTGTACACATGGTTTTAAAACCAAATCTTATGCCTAGTTGCAACAACTCTTCTATTGGCATAGTTCCATACTGTGTTTCCTGCAAATTTTATACCCCATAATAAGACATAGATTTAATATAAAGGATTTTTTATCCAGGTGGATTTGGTGGCCACCCACCTATTCCACTTACACCTCCAGTCGGTTTCATTTGTTTCCTTGTTTATTTCAGCATTCACTATTTCTCACGGTTTTTCGGGTCCTGAACTTCCGAAGCAGTTTTGACCCCCTAAACGAATTTTTTTTAGGTCCACTGCAGGCCCATAGTCGTGGGCAGGGGCTTGCAGAAAATCATGTAGTACTCAGAGAGACGTTTCCAATAAGGTATCGTATGTGCCAAACATAGATAGTTTGACCAAGTTATGACCCCGAGAAGTTGGTTTCCAAACCAACCCTAACAATGCGCACAAACTCTTGGATTTACATCTCCTAGATTTAGGGTTTTGGTTGTTTAGTATTTTCTCATGTTTTTCAATAATAAATAGGCCCTTGAGCCTCATTGTAACACAATTCAGAGGTGTGTAGCGGCCACATCTCTTTTAAGAGATAAACTACCATCGCCCAAGCTAGTCTTGTTTCCATTTTGTTTGTAAGCATATTTCAGTATTTGATATTAATGAAATGAAGTGTTATTTCTGCTGCATATCTATATTTATGGTTATATTTGTAATTTGTTGCATTCATATTTAAGTTCGGATTAGTGGTATCAAAACGGTCTTCTCTTTCTTTGTTTTTCTTTGCATGTCCCCAACAAGGTCGGGATATAAGGAGTTAGGCCTCGAACTAGTCAAACCTTTGCGAGACTAGTCTTGCAAATCCTGATGGACTCCCATGGCGAAAGAGAAGAAAGATGAGGGGGCATGAGATCCTTTCAAAATCTTTCTCGAAGAATCCCTCGAGCAAAAAAGGAACGTGATGATATACAACTTTTCCCATATGCTTCAGTGGATACCCAAAGGCGAGGCATCTACTTCCGACAGCTACTCTGGAAGCGCCACACCGTTTAAGGTACAAGTTAACTTTGACATCCACATATTTGAAGGTCAAATAGATGCAGACATCGTAGATAAATGGTTAAATCTGTTAGAAGGATATTTTTCTGTTCATGATTTTTCCAACCGGGAAAAGATTACTTTTACAATTCTCGAAGTCGGTCCCCACATCAAGGACTAGTGGGAAGCCTACTATGAGAAGAAAGAAGAAATTACACCCTCACTGTTTTCATCCGTACACACTTGGAATTCGTTCTAGGATGCCATTAAGGAGTAGTACTACCCTATCGGGAGATTTGAGGATAAATACATAAGGTGGACCACATTGTAGCAGGGAAGAGACTAGGATGTGCCATAGTTTACCAATGTTTTCCATACCCTTCACATGAAGTTGGGTATTAAGGATTTTGAGAAACATTTGGTACTCAAGTACCGCAACTGCCTACACAAGTACATCCAGGATGAGATGGATTTCATGGACATATCCTTGCTCGACACGTCGTACTAGTACATTGTCAAGATTGAGCAAAATTTTAAACATAAAAATAGAGACTTTGGATTTACGAATCCAAAGCAAGGGAAAGGCATCCCAAACTGCAAAACCAAGGGCAAAATTAAGGCAGCTCGACCCAGGATAATCCGCTAAAGCTGCAAGCAAGTAACAACACCATGAAGACAAAGAAGGACACATGAAAGTGCTGTGAGTTCCATAAGAGCTCCACTCACAACACAAGTGAGTGTCGGGCCAAGCAGTCATTGGTGGTTGAGCTGAAGGCTTCCGAGTCTGATGCATGTTTTGACTCTGAGTCAGAACCCGACCAGGGGAATGAAAAAGGGAAGCTGATCATTCATGCAAAGTCCAGTGCCACTATGGCCACCACCAAGATCCATAATATCCATCCTGAAGATATAGAAGAGGGCGAACGCCTATTCCACTCACATATGTGGGTGAAGTGTTCTCCACTATAGTTCATTGTCGACATCGGGAGCCAAAAGAACCTCATTTCAACAAAGGTCATGAAGTGACTGGGCCTACTGACTACAAAATATCTACATCCCTACACCATCGGTTGGCTTCACTAAGAATGAGATCTCTGTGTTAGCCAATAGTGTCGCCTTCCCTACAACATCAATCCCTTCACAGATGAGGTATTGTGTGATGTTTCTCCTCTTGAATTTTGTGATGTATTAGGACAACCATACTTATGGAAGCAACATGATGTATATGAGTCTAACCTCGTTCTGTTATTATTTATTTCGGTATTAAGTTATACAGGATAACGAAGGTAGGCCCACCTACTGCCATCTCCTTGGTCTCTACCAAGCAATGCAGTATGGTCATCTCCCAGATTGGGAAATTTGTTTTCTTTTTGATTCACTCTCAAAGTAAGGGGAAGGTCGTAGCCACATCCATGGACCTAGGGAAGAGTTCCTCCAAGAAGCAAAAGCTGGTGGATATGATCGTGGAAGAATACAGGGACATATTCTCCTCACACATAGGGGTACCCTTTACATTGTCAAGTCAAGCATTCGATCGATCTGACTCCTTGAGCACCTCTACCCATCGGGTCAATATATCGCAGCACCTCTACCCAACGGGTCAATATATCGCTGTTCCATTTTGGAAAAGAAGAGATCAAGTAGAAAATCCAGGAGTTGCTACAAAAAGGGCACATCCAACCAAGTTCCTCGCCTTGTGGGAGCCCAATTTTACTTGTGTAGAAGAAGGATGGGACTTGGAGGCTCTGCATTGATTATCGAGCTTTAAACAAAATCACTATCAAGAACAGGTATCTAATCCCACAGATTGATGACCAGCTAGACCAACTCAAAGGAGACAAGTATTTCAACAAGATCGATTTGAAGTCTGGTTATCACTAGGTTCTAATAGACCCCACAGATGTATGGAAGACCGCCATTAAATCCAAGTAATGCCTTTTGGAATGATTGGTTATGCCCTTCAGGTTGACAAATGCCTCTGCATTGATTATCGGGCATTAAACAAAATCATTGTTAGGAAAAGGTATCCAATCCCACAGATCTATGACCTAATGGACCAACTCAAAGGGGCCACTTATTTCAGCAAGATCGATCTAACGTTTGGCTATCACCAAGCTCCAATAGAGCCCACATATGTATGGAAGACCACCTTTAAATCCAAGGAAGACCTTTTCAAATGGTCGATTATGTCCTTCGGGTTAACAAATTCCCCTACTACTTTTATGAGGCTAATGGATGACATCTTGTGGCCCTTCAACAACTCGTTCATGGTGGTTTAGCTGGATGACATCCTCATCTTCAACAAGATTTGGGAAGAACACCTGCAACACATTCACCTGGTCCTTCATACCCTTTGGCAACACAAATTGTGTGCCAACTTGGAGAAATGCACCTTTGGCATGAGTCAGGTCCAATACTTGGGGTACATCATAGATGAGCGTGGCGAGGATGTGGACCCAACTAAGATCCAAGTCATTCAGGATTGGTCAACCCTGACCACTATAACGGAGCTTTGCAGCTTTTTGGGTCTTGTAATTTTTTATTGTAGGTTCATATTGGGATTCTCCCATATTACTTGGCCTTTGAGTCATATTACTAAGGGTGAGGTGAAAGCAAAGTTTTCTTGGTATGAGTCACAATAGAACGTGTTCGTTGAGTTGAAGCATCGCCTTTGCTCTGCACCAACACTCACACTACTAGACTTGTAATGGGCATTTGAAATCAATACAGATGCCTCAGACTATGCTATTGGTGCAATCTTAACCTAGCACGAGCATCCCGTGTCCTATCATAATAAGACACTTTCTAATCCAATTCGGAAGTACCCCACCTATGATAAAGAGATGTATTCCATCGTGCAGGCTTTCCAACAGTGGAAGCACTACATTTTGGGGAAGGACACATTCATCCACATTGATTGCCGACCTCTTCAGTTTATACAGACACAGGGGAAGTTGCAGAATGATCGCCATCATAAGTGGTCTACATATTTGCAACAATTCCACTTGAAAATTAAATACAAAAAGGGAAACACCAATCATGTGGCAGACTGCCTCAGCCACCCCCCCAGTTGCAACACTAACTATTGTTCTTAAATCATGTGGTCATGATACCTTAAAATGCTCGTAACTATACAAAAATGATCCAGAGTTTTCCTCCACATACCAGATGCTAGTCGATGGAAAGAAATTTCATTATTTCAACCTCCAGGATGCATTATTATGCTACCTAGGCCAACTTTGTGTTCCTTCAAGCAAGCATGCCAAGATGATTTGGGAGGTTCACTACAGTCGGGTCACAGGACAATTTAGTGTGGAGAAAATTGTGTATGTACTACAAAAGTAATTTTATTGGCCCAAACTCCAACTGGATGTTGGGAAATATATCTGATCTTGAACTGCCTGCGCCATCGCCAATCCAACCGTCAAGAAGCAAGGTCTATACACTCTTCTGCCTACTCCCAACTAGCCGTGGGAATCCATCTCCATGGACTGTATGTCTTGCCTCCCTTCTACCAAGCAGGATAATGAATGTGTATTTGTGGTCGTGGACATATTTTCTAAGATGGCTATATTGGCGTCCTGCAAGAAAAGTATCACCACAGAGGACACTTCTAAACTCTTCTTTGAATGAGTATGGGTACATTTTGGGATCTCGCATACCATTATATCATATTAGGCATTCGGAGGTTCGTGTTGGGATTCTCCCATATTACTTGGCCTTTGAGTCAGATTATTAAGGGCAGGGTGAAAGCAAATTTTTCCTGGTTTGAATCCCAACAAAAGGAATTCGTTGAGTTGAAGCACTACCTATGCTCTACACTGGTACTCACACTGCGAAACCTGCAACAACCATTTGAAATCGAGATAGATGCCTCAGACTATGTTATTTGTGCAATGCTCACCCATCACGGGCATCCAGTGGCCTATAGTGAGACACCTTTCGATACAATTCAAAAGTACCTCACCTATGATAAAGAGATGTATTCCATTGTGCAGGTTTGCCGATAGTGGAAGCACTACATTCTGTGGAAGGAGATGGTCATCCACACCAATCACCGACCTCTTCAGTTTATATAGACACAGGGGAAGTTGCAGAGTGATCACCATTAGAATTGGTCTACATATCTGCAACAATTCCACTTGAATATTAAATACAAAAAGAGTAGTACCAATCATGTTGCATAATGCCTCAGCCGCCCCCCAGTTGCAACAATGTCTATTGTTCTCAACTCTTGTGGTCATGAGACCTCTGGATGGCCACAACTATAAAAAATGATCCAGATTTCGCCTCTACACACCAAATGATAGGATATGGAAAGCAAGTTCATGATGTCCACCTACAAGATGAATTATTATGTTATCTAGGCGACCTTTGTGTTCCTTCAAGTGAGAGTGCCAAGATGGTTTGGGAGGTGCACTACAGTTAGGGAGAAAGAAACTTTGGTGTGGAGAAAATTGTTTATGTACAACAAAAGTACTTTTATTGGCCCAAACTTCATCTGGATGTTGGGAAATATATCATATCTTGCACTACCTGCGTCATTGCCAAGCCAACCATCAAGAAGAAAGGCTTGTACACTCCTCTGCTTACTGCCACCCAACCGTGGGAATCCATCTCCATGGACTTTATGTCTCGCCTCCCTTCTACCAGGCATGGTTATGGTTGTGTATTTATGGTCATGGACATATTTTCAAAGATGGCTATATTGGTGGCCTGCAAGAAGAGTATCACCGCAGAGGACACTGCCAAACTCTTATTTAACGAGTATGGGTACATTTTGGGATCTTGCAGACCATTATATTAGATCGGGATAGCAGGTTCCTAAGCACATTCTGGTCAAGCTTCTGAATGCCATTGGACACCAAGCTAACCAAGTTGATTGCCTTCCATCCCCAGACTGATGGCCAGACGAAGGTCGTCAATAGGATGATAGTGCACATACTCTGCATGTACAACTCCAAGCATCCTCGAACCTAGGATTAGATTCTTTCATATGTGGAACACAGTTATAATGGAGCTCTCCATAGATCGAATGGTCACAGTCCCTTTCAAGTGGGTCTAGGATTTCAACCATTGTGTCTGATTGATGTTGTCATGCTTCACGCGACTACACAAACAAAATCTACACATGTATTATTTGAGGTTGATAAAGCGACTAGATTTATTGAACACATCCAACACATCCACCAGTTGATTCACAACATCCTATAGAAGTTAAATGCCAAGTATAAGAAGCAACATGATCAACATCGGGTGCCACACAAGTTTCAAGTGGGCAAAAAATTTCGGTTGCATTTGCATAAAGAACGCCTTACCAGAGCCCATCAGAAGCTCATACCAGTGCGATATGTTCCTTACATCATTACCAAGGCTGTGGGAGACAATTCTTTTGAGCCTAGCATTTCCCCATTCCTTGGCCTGCACCTAGTGTTCAATGTGGACTGCCTTCGGCCATACTTCCCACAATTACTAGACACATTAGACATTACAGAACAACTCATACCAATAGAGATAAATTCAGACTACATGGAACAGGCCACAAGTGACTGGTTGTCAAAGCTAGCCAACTCTTGCACCAAGGCAACTGGCTCACCAGGGACCAGGTTCAACAAAAATTTCCTAACCTCATGGAGGCTCTGCATGCAATGGGGACCATTGCTTCCTAAGGGGGGAGGAATAATCCAGGTGGATATTGGTGGCCACCCACCTATTCCACTTAGACCTCCAGTCAGTTTCATTTGTTTCCTTGTTTATTTCAACATTTACTATTTTTAGCAGTTTTTTGGGTCCTGAACTTCCGGAGTAGTTTTGACCCCCTAAATGGCGTTTTTTTGAGGTTCGTTGCAGACCCATAGTCATAGGCAGGGGCCTGTGAAAAATCCTGTAGTTTTTAGAGAGACCTTTCCAACAAGGTATGGTACACACCAAACAAAGATAATATGACCAAGTTATGACCCCGTGAAGTTGGTTGCCCAACTAACCCCAACGGGGGCCACAAAATCTTGGCATTACATCTCCTAAGGTTAGGGTTTTATCATGTTTTTCAATAATAAATATGCCCTTGAGCCTCATTGTAACACAGTTCAAAGGCATGTAGCCGCCAAATCTCTTCTAAGAGATAAACTACCATTTCCCGAGTTAGTCTTGTTTCAATTATGTTTGTAAGCATATTTCAGTATTTGATATTAATGAAATGAAGTATTATTTACATTGCATCTCTGTATTTATGGTTATATTCGTAATTTGTTGCGTTCCTGTTTAATTTCGGATCAATTTTTTTGGTCTATTAATTATAAACTCATAGAAGTAAAACAACATAGATACTTACAAATTCCACAATTAATTTTTGATATGCCAACATATACTCACAACCCATATTTAACCCAATGTCAGCCAATTCTTCTGATGACTCTTCTTTGTATGTTAGCATGTATATGAAGGCATTCAGGTATGGTTGTTGTAAAACAACTTAAAATATACAAAAATGAAACCTTGAGTTGTTATAAGGAAATATTAACAATTACTCACAAACTTTGATATAACCCTTTTCTTCCTTGTTGTCCTATTTTATGTGTTGAATGAGTTCCATTTTGTTTCTTTTATGCAAGAACATACTTGAAAATTAATATTTAATGCTAAATTATTTGTTTATATGTACAAAGTCAATGATTACATACATTTTAAGCACGTTGTTATTCAAATGGTTCCTCCTGTAATGCAATTATGTCCATTTATTTGACCATCTCCTTGTACACTTTTCGGACATTCCTATTGGCATGTTTCACATATCAGATTGTTGATCCTTTGAGATTTTCATAATTTTCTGAAAACATACTAAATTATTTTTATATTGACATATGAAAACTAAATATAACAAAAATGACATTAACAAATGAATGGTTTGTGGTAATATATACATATAATTCTAGAAAATCATTTAAATTAGGAATATTACCTTTTGAATAATTGTTTTTGTTGTTGTATGTTTTTGTTATTTTAAGTCTAACAAGTCCCATTGACCATAGCTTTGGAAACGATTCTTGTAGTTTAGATCTAACTTAGTTCTTGTAATCATTGGATTGATTTTTGTATTGTAAGTGAAAAGGGCATCTATATATTTGCTCCACTATATCCCTCATATTTTTGTAAAAGACTTCCCCCATTTCATTAACCTCCAATGCCACTTCAGATGAGCTAAAGACCAATTCATCGTTATTTACATGTTCTATAATTTTTCTTTTCTTGGAACGACATGAATCTTTTCTTTCATTATTACTCCCTATCGAACATTAAACATATATTAATTAATAGACTGCTTGAAACATGTTATATAATATTCTTAAGTATATTATTAATGAAAATTCAAAAAAAAGAACTCGTATTGAATAGTATTTTTTCATTCGTTTGATTCATCCCTCTGTAATTTTTCTCTCAATGTTTTATGCTCTTATGCACTTATATTAGAAATAATCTTATCGAGCTACCTCATTTTTTGGCTCTGCATGAAATACATTAACTAATACATATTAGTTAAACTTACATATAGTTCAAACATATTAATGTTGTAAAGAATTTACAAAGAATTTGTTTTTTTCTGCTTTTTTGGATATATTATCATTGCGTTGATAAATATTTTTGTCACTTGAGAACTTCTCAAACATTCTTTTTATCAATATACAACATGTACCATTCAATACAAAAGCCATTAAACATATTTTATACATAAATCAAATAATTTTCATCCAAAAAGAGTTCTCTTAACCTGTGCAGTTATTTGCATAAATGCCTTGATACGTTTAATCTAGTAAATGCACGAGGTGTTTAATTGTTAAACACCGAAAACGGAAATTAATTTTTTAAATTAACTTTAAATTATGACAGTGTGATTTGTAATGATAAAAGCATCGCCATCACAGTAAAAATCGAAAACATAAATAATTAAATATAAGTTTTTTGGACTTAACAATGATATTTGGCAGAGGCTCATCAGTGCGTTACATTACGCAGGGTGCATTGATAAACAAACAACGTTTTTAAAAAATGGATAGGGTCGACAGGATTCACTGCGTTATGTAACAATAAATGCATCGCCATCACCGGTGTGTTGTATTACACAGGGCACATAGATAAACAAACGTTGTTTTTAAAAAAATAGATAGGGTCAACAAGGTTTGGGTCTGATTCAATATATGGTCCCCCTACTTTACATGTCAAACACCCTATATATAGTAAGTACACAAACCCATTAAATCTAAAATAAAATGAAAATCCCTAATTATTAAGTGGTAGAGGGAGCTAAACCCTAAGGTGAAAGGGTTTAAGGTAAGTATTGAATTTGTTTGTTTTTTTTTTAATTTTAATTAAATCTAAATAGGAACACACATCGTAACAATTTACTAATAAAATCAATAGTAAAAATTTTATTATGTAGGGTTTTTATTTTTTGTTAAACACACATGGCCAGCAAGGACAATATGAAAGATAATCAGGAGAGTACAATTTTTATTAACAAGAGATATACATTTATAGTACAATATGTGACCGTTGGGTTTCACCCAAGGTCTCTTGGACTCCTTTTGTCCATTCGGCTTCCACACTTACCCATTGAGGATTAGGTGTCCAACATTCCCCCCCTTAATCCGAAGGGTTATGTATGAGTCCAAGAAGAGAGCTGTAATACAAAATGTGCAAAAATGCATGGCAGCACTAGGCTGAATGTGCTCTCAGAAATGTTGGTATAAAGGGCGGTGGTTTAAGGATGACCACCAACACTAGAACACTTAGTGCAGTTCTCAGAACTCTTCCAAAACTGGCAAGAAACTGAAGTTTTCTGCTAGAGGAAGTGCTCCTATTGTTTTGAAGAGGGAAACCTTCAACCATGAAAGGGAGGTCTCACCCCGCATAAAAGGGAGAACTTCAACCTGAAAAGG
>APFE030061365.1:0-13115 GCA_000404065.3 Pinus taeda | reverse complement strand
CTTGTTCCAGTGCGCACCACCAGGGGAGGGTGAGTCACCCTGTGGTCGTATGTTGCTCCAGTAAGAACCGCAAGCCCTCAGAGCTCCTAGAGCTCAATGTATGCAACATGCAGGACCCTTGTACAAGGGTTTCTTGACGACTCCAACTCGTTTGGGAAAATCATAGATTAGATATTTCCTCGGGGCTTTGACAAGGTGTATCGACTTGTACATCATCTTAATGCGATGAAGCCTCCTTGCTCATCGACTTACCATATCCTAGATGATGTCTATCTGTTGGAGCAACTGACGAATACGGGATTCCTCAATAAATGAATCCCACCTCTGGTTGTTACAGAGAATCACAATGGTATGTGTTCAAACAACTCACTGAAGAGCTTCCCCAACCAGGCAGCTTCATATGAGTTCATACTCGTAGATATGTATCCGGTCTCAGCGGTGCTTATGGCAACCGACTTCTGCTTCCTGCTCATCCATTATATCGAAGCATAATCCAAAGAGAAACAACACTAAAAGTGCTCCAATGATCCTCCACACTACCTACCTAATCAGCATTCGAATAATCATGCAGTTTCATATTTCCGGCAGTGTATCTCAATCCATGAGAGATTGTGTCCTGAAGACATCTCAGAAGATTCTTGGCACCAATCTAGTGAAGCTCAGCCAAATATGAGCTCACAATGCTAACTGCAAAACATATGTTCGGATGGAGGTTCACCAAGAACATCAACGTGAATGAGTTTTTGAAACTCAGAGGCATTTCCCAAATCTGGTCCGACATCACTACCATATGACTTCTGAAAGTTAAGATTCTCGAGGTAGTCGCAGGCTTGCAGTCCACCATACCAAATCTTTTCAGGATCTTCACCACATATTTTCCTTGAGATAGGAAAATTTCCCTTGGCTTCTGCCACACTTCAAATCCTAGGAAATAGTGCATTGGTCCTAGGTCCTTCATTTCAAATTCAGAGGCCAACTCCCTCTTACATTTGTGAATGAGAGGGTCTGCACCTGTTAGAAAGAGGTCATCCACATACAACACCAGTATGAGAGGTTTGTCATCTTCGACCTTAAAATAAAGGTTAGGATCAGCTTCACTCATAGTGAATCCCAGCTTCATCAAGTAGCTATCGATCCTCTCATACCATGCTTGGGGTGCTTGCTTCAGCCCATAAAGAGCCTTCTTCAACCTGCATACATGAGATTTTCAATCATAAATCTCAAATCCTTCGAGTTGCTCCACATAGACCTCTTCTTTGATCGAACGTGCAAGAATGCGATCTTGACATCCATCTGATGTAGGTTCCATCCTTGTGAATCCGCAAGGGCTATGATCGAGCGGATGGTCATATATCTGGAAACAAGTGCAAATATGACATCATAGTCTATACCTTCCTTCTGGGACAAACCACGAGCAACAAAACGAGCCTTATACTATTCCGTACTTCCATCTGCTGCAGCTTTATCTTGTAAAGCCATTTTGAAGTAACAATTGTCTTGTCCCAGCATTCTTCATAATAGACTCATATTCTTCACTCATAGCATCCTTCCATACTTGATGCTTGACGACATCTGAGAATGATGAAGGCTCATTTTGTATGATCATGCTCATGATGGTCAGGTATCCCTGATACCTATTAGGTTTCTTACTTTCACGAAAGGTTCCTCGGGGTGTAGCATGTCCTTCAGCATCATCAAGTATCCCCCTAAGCCATGAAGGCCTCTTCTTAGAAGAGGAAGGCTTAGGTGGATAAATAGGATCCATGGGTTCCTCCACATCAGGGCATTGTTACATCATCTACCCATAGAGACAGCTTCCACAATCGTATGGTTCTTCCTTTCCGCCACACCATTCTGCTCAGGAGTATGTGGTGTAGTAGTCTCCCTCTTAATGCCAGCCTCAGATATGCCTTAGTGAACCAACTGTAATATATCGGAGGTCTTGCTTAGGCTTGAGGGGAATGGTCCCCTTTTGAGCTTTCCTTCGGCACATCCTGGACATACACCTTCTTTCTCTACTCGAAATTCAGGCATCCCTGTCACCATTTGTCTTACACCGAGTAGGGCTTTATAATGAAGGTGGGCAAACCTCCGATGCCAAAGTTCAGACTAAAGAGATGTGTCATAAGACATGACACCTAGTGGACTTCCATCGACTTGATATAATGAATCAACACGAAACCCAAGAGTAAAGGCATCTTTAAAATTATTTTTCGATACACGTACCTTGCCATGGCTGAAGGTTACCTTGTAGCCTTTGTCTTCCATTGCCGAGATGGACACCAGGTTCTTTCAGAGGTCAGGTGCATTTAATACATCTTGGAATTTCTAGCCTTCTTGAATGGTTGTCCTCTTCCTTGATTCCCACCTCTCCTCTTAGCTTTGCTATTGAATTTGTCATTCCTTTGATTTCCATAAGAGGGATTTTGATCATCGTCTTGGTGTTAGTCCTTTTTATCAAGGCACTCCCTTGCATAGTGACCTGCTTTATCGCAGATGTAACATCGTCCTTTTATTCCACCCTTAGGTCCAGCCTTTCCTTTTGATTTAGTCCCAGAATTATTTCTTTTCTTAGCATGAGAAGAAAAGGCAGCAAGAGGACCTTTAGGCATGGGCATTTCTTGCTCTTCTACCCTTGTTTCTTCTTGAATGCATCTAGCCATTAATTCCTTGAAACCAGGAATTATATTATTGTTTAGAAGAGTAGTCCTGAACACATACCATTCGGATGTTAATCCTCCAAGAGTCGTGAGTGCCATTTCCCTATAAGTAATAGTCTCCCCAATAGATAGGAGATCATTATTGATCTCGGTGATTCTTAAGAAGTATGCTTGCATATTCTCATCTTTACCCTTCTTAATTTCCTTCAGCTTATTTCTAAGAAACAAAACTTGATTTGCATCATTAACTTTAAATAAACTCACCAATCTATCGTAGATTTCCTTGGAGGTGTTCAAATCAGAGATGTAGGCCACCAAGTGCTTGTCGATAGAGTCCCAAATGATCTTCTTTGTTTTGACTTCTCCGGTTTTCCGTTTGTACCTGGCAGCAGCGGATGCATTTGATGGAGGCTCAACAATATTGCCTCTCACATGGTCCAACACTACTTGTTCTTCTAGGATAGCCTTGCCTATCTTCTCTTCGGTGATTGCTCTTGCTCTTGCTCGGGCTTTGTCTTCACCTCAGCTCTGATACCATGTTAAGTTATGGTATGTTCTATGCTTATAACAGTTTACTTCTTTTTCTTATTATATTCCATAGATTAGCAATCACGTGTACATAAAGTAAAGTGTAAATAGAACATTACATGATCGACAAAAAACAAGCTAAGACAAGAGAGCATAAGATGTGGCGGCTAGCCAGGGACAAACCCCACAATGTGTGGGGAAACCCTTTGATCAAAACTTCTTTTATCTTCAATAATTCAGCAAAGAGAAATAGTACAATAAATCTGATTTATATCAGCAGTAGCGAACCCTAGATCAGCAGCATCAGCGTTAGCGGCTTCATCGTCAAACTAGGGCAGACGATATCTCACAAACCGACCGTCGGATCAGCTTGATTCCACCACCAAAAGTTGTGGCTTCCAGAGGAGGTTCAAATGAACCTACAACGCAGTTCAAATGAGGATATCTTCTGGTCCACGTAGGTCAAACTTCACTTCTGCAATTGCAGCTTCAGTTTCAACAACTTCCTTCAAACTAGGCAGTCGATATCTTGCAAACCGTTCGTCAGATTGACTTGATTCCACCACCAAAAGTTGCGTCTTTCAGAGGAGGTTCAGATGAACCTACAACACAAATTAGAAGAGGAGGTTCGATGGTCCACGTTGGTCAAAGTTTGGATCTGTAGTTGCAGCTTCAGTTTCAGCAGCTTCCAGCTTCACATGTGTGAGAGAGAGACCCTTTTTTGTGCAGTAGAGAAGAGAATATTTTCTGTGCAGTAGAGAGAGATTTTTTTCTGCACAGTAGAGAGAGAGATTCTTTTCTGCATAGTAAAGAGAGAGATGTGATGAGATGAGTCAGTGCAAATGAGGAAAAGTCCTCTTGTATTTATACACAACTGATGATATTTGAATAGATGCGACTGTTGGGCTTCTGAGCCTACATGAGTTGTAGGTCGGCTTGATAATAATTCCATAATCAAAATAAATTCATATCTCCATGAATACTTATTAGAATTGGATGATATTTATATCAATCTTACACCTCTCGACGAGAGGAATCTAATAAAAAATATTATCAGCCATGAATAAGATGACCCACATGAAGTTTGGCTCTAGTTTCCAATTTTAACAGGGAATTCGACCTTATAGCCCTCTCGTGTCACACCCCGGCTTCTGGCACTGGATCTCAACTCTCCCAGTTGGATTTCGAACTCCCTCTAAAGCTCTGGTTTGCCTCTGCGTGGAACTACGCTGGCTCACTGAACTGGTCTATTCCCTCTCTTCTTTGTACTCTTCGGATCTGGAAAACTCTCCTCTGGACTACTATCCTTGCCCCTCACTGCAAGAAGATCACTCGATCTCACTCCGGCAACTCAACGCTACTACTCTTGAGAAATTTGATCTTTGATCTCTCATTCGATGTGTTCTAGAAATGCCCATCAAGCTCCTTATAATCTTTCGTTGGAGCACCAATGGCCAAGATTAAAACATAATCAAAGGCTAATATTAACTGGGAGTTGATCCTTCTCTTCTAGAAGATACACACCAGATTTAATTAATACCCTTTAATTAACTAGATTTCCTAAGTTTACACTTAGGGAACCATTTAAAAAAAGTTAATTATTTTAATTAAACCATCTCTAGGTGGAATTTTCCCAAACAATTTCTTAGTATTAGAGAATGCACATGTCTTAGCATCTCTACAAAATCTCGAGGCAAGACCACATCCAATGCTACAAAAATCAACACTCCCTCTTAGCGAGGAATGTGCTCTAGTGTTGCAACCCACTGAAGCATCACTCTGTCTCTGCACTATCTCCTATTGCACTGCTGATGTATGACTCTACTACCCACCAACTACTGCGCAACTCTAATATGAGTTACATTTGCGTTGTTGTTGGCCTTGCTGAACTGCTTCCAAAACGCATCTGCATTGCAACCTTCTCTAACTGTCGCTGCTGCAATTGCAACAATTGCAATGGAAAAGCAGCCAAAATACTGAACCAACTGTGTTCAGTATGATGCATCTGTCGTCTGAGTTCTGACTGCTGCTAGCCTCAGCACTGCTGTTGACTCTGCTTTGTGCCAGCTACACAACTTCCAACTCTGCGCTATGTTGTTAAGAATAAGACCGCTACTAGCTACTGCATTTGTCACTCTGGCACCTGACTGCACCAACTGTGATTGTTCCATCTTGTTACTGCTGACTATGGGCTCCCGTAGCAAGGTCATGATCCAAGGGTGGACTCCTCAAGGATCCTGCCCATCCTGTAGCTCTTTGGGGCTACAACTCTAGATCGCCCCACCACACCCATGGAGGCATCTTGACAATCATGGAAAACTCTTACTCCAATCTAGAGGACAACTTGTCAATCTCAATGGATGCAGCTTGTTGATCCTGCTTCTCCTCTTTTTCCTTCTTTCCGAGAGGACACTGAGTGTTGTAGTGGCCTAACTCGCCACACCTGAAGCACTTGATCTTCGAAATGTCCTTATTTATTCTGCACTGCTCTTGCTGCCCCTTTGATGCAAGGGTCACATCCTCCTCTTCCTTCACTTCTTTTGTCCAACTGCTACTACTGCCACTGATTCTGGCCTGCACTAGATCACGCCTCATCTCCTCCTAGGGCAAATCAGTCCACACACGTTCCTAATCTGGCAGTTGTTCTCTGCCCAGTATGCTTTGGACGAAAACTTGCCAATCTTCTGAAATGCTATTTAGTGCTAATCGTACAAACTCTGAGGGTTGGGGTGTTGTCCCTACTAAAGCAAGTTGGTCCTGGACATCCTTAAGCCTCGTAAGGAAGGGATCCACATGCTCCCCTTTTTCCATCCTCGTGCAATCTTCATCACTGCGACAAATTTGGCAAAGACAACAATTCCCCCAACAATCACTGCCCTTCTTTGATCCAGAAACTGCTACCGTTGTTGCTGTTGACATTGCTACAACTGCTACTCCCAATTTTGATCCTCCTGACGCTATTCTGTCAGTAACTGCTGCAAAGTAACTGCATCCCAGTTGAAGATCTATTCTGCAAATAAAAATGCATTGCTCCCTTTTGCCTCTAGAAAGCTCGATCTGGAGAATCGAATTTCTCTGTCGACTCAGAGAAATCGATCTCACCCAAAGCTTCGACCTTCTTGGCCCAAGGATTGCGCTGCCTCGGGGTTTCAAACTTATGCCTCTGCAATAATTTTGAACTCCCTCTTCCTTTCTGCAACAGAGCTCTTCTGCTCACAATTTGTGTGCCCATACCATGTGAAAAATTTGTGACCTGATTCCCACTACAACAAATTGATGATATTTCTCTTATTTGTTAAATTCCTTAAACAAATTACTTGCATTTTTCTACAACAAATATCAAAATACATACATTGCATCCTACACAAAATAAATATTGCGGAAACTAAATACAACACTGGAGAGATAAACACACACACATATACACAATTTTTTTTAGATAATGTCCCTGGAAAAACCCAATGTGGGAAAACCAGTGCAACAACTGAGGGTTTTATTATTAAACAGTAGTTTCTGAGTACAAATCGTTGGATGCCCAAACTTACTATCTGATACAGAGAAAAATTGGCAAAGAGTTAGTGAGAAAAATCTCACATTGATTCGGGAGATCCGACACTGAGAAGGCACTGGCTGGCAAGCCCCACGCTACCTCTGCATCAATCCTACACAGATCTGTGTCATACTGGCTGGGATCTGTGTCACCTTCTCTGCTGATCTCTTGCTATCTGGAAATTCTACCTTCTGCCCGTCTGGTCTGACACCTCAGCTTCTGGCACTGGATCTCAACTCTCCTAGCTGGATTTCGAACTCCCTCTGAAGCTCTGCACTGCCTCACTAAATTGCTCTATGCTCTCTCTGCTTTGCACTCTCCGACTCTGGAAAACACTCCTCCAAACTACTATCCCTGTCCCTCACTGCAAGAAGATCACTCGATTTCACTCCAACAACTCAACGCTGCTACTCTTGAGAAATTCGATCTCTCATTCGATGTGTTCTCCAAGTGCCCATCAAGCTCCTTCTTATAATCTCTCGTTGGAGCACCATCACCCAAGATTAAAACATAATCAAAGGCTACGATTAACTGGGAGTTGATCCTCGTCTTCTTCTAAAAGATACACACCAGATTTGATTAATACCCTTTAATTAACCAGATTTCCTAGGTTTAGACTTAGGGAACCATTTAAAAAAGTTAATTATTTTAATTAAATCATCTCTAGGTGGAATTTTGCCAAACAATTTCTTGGTATTGGAGAATGCACATGTCTTAGCATTTCTACAAAATCTCGAGGCAAGACCACATCCAATGCTACAAAAATCAACATTCCCTCTTAGCGAGGAATGTGCTCTAGTGTTGCAACCCACAGAAGCATCACTCTGTCTCTAGACCATCTCCTGTTGCGCTACTGATGTATGGATCTACTGCCCACCAACTACTATGCAACTCTGATATGAGTTACATTTGCGTTGTTGTTGGCCTTGCTGAATTGCTTCCAACACTGCATCTGCATTGCAACCCTCTCTAACTGTTGCTGCCGCAACTGCAACAATTGCAACGGAAAAGCATCCAAAATACTGAACCAATTGTGTTTAGTATAATGCATCTGTCGTCTGAGTTCTGGCCACTACTAGCCTTTGCGCTGTCACTGAAGCCTCTACGTTGCTGTTGACTCTGATTTGTGCCAACTGCACAACTGCCAACTCTGCTCTGCACTGTTTAGAATCTGACCTCTACTAGCTACTGCATTTGTCACTCTGGCACCTGACTACACCAACTGTCACTGGTCCATCCTACTACTTGCTAACTATGGGCTCCTGTAGCAAGGTCTTGATCCAAGATTATTATATGTGAGAGTTGTTGATTTCAGTAGCATCGGATGTGCTCTTGCCTCGATATTTTGCTAGGACAATCATGGCAAACTCTTCCTCCAGTCTGGAGGATAACCTGTCAATCTCAACGAATGCATCTTGCTGATCCTGCTTCTCCTCTTTGTCCTTCTTTCTGAGAGGACACTGAGCGTTGTAGTGGCCCAACTAGCCACACCTGAAGCACTTGATCTTCAAAATGTCCCTTATTCTGTGCTGCTCCTGCTGCCCCTTTGACGCAATCCTCTTCCTTCATTGCTTTCATCCCACTGCCATTGATTGTGGCCTTCACCAGATCACGCCTCATCTCCTCCTGTTGTAGATCAACCTACACACATTCCCAATCTGGCAGTTTTTCTTTGCCTAAGATGCTTTAGACAAAAACTTGCCAATCCTTTGAAATGTTATCCAGCGCTAATTGTACAAACTTTGAGGGTTGGGGCACTGTACCTACTAAAGCAAGCTGGTCTCAGACATCCTGAAGCCTCGTAAGGGATCCACACACTCCCCTTTTTGCATCCTCGTGCAGCCTTCATCACTGTGGAAAATTTGGCAAAGACAACAATTCCCCTAGCAATAGCTGTCCTTCTTTGATCCAGAAACTGTTGTCACTGCTGCTGCCGACATTGCTGCAGTCGCTACTCCCAATTTTGCTCCTCCTGATGCTATTCTGCCAACAATTGCTGCAAAATAACTGCGTCCCAACTGAAGATATGCTCTGCAAGGAAAAATACACTGCTCCCTTCTGCCTCTGGAAAGCTTTGATCTGGAGAATCGAATTTCTCTATCAACTCACTCAGAGAAATCGATCTCACTCAAAGCTTTGACCTTCTTGGCCCAAGGACTGCCTTGCCTCTGGGATTTCGAATTTCTGCCTTTGTAGTAATTTCAAACTCCCTCTTTCTTTCTGTAACTGAGCTCTTCTACTCACGATCTTTGCTCTGATACCATGTGAAAAATCGATGACCTGATTCCTTCTGCAACAAATTGATGGTATTTCTCCTATTTGTTAAATTCCTTAAGCAAATTACTTGCAGTTTTCTACAACAAATATCGAAATACATACACTGTAGCCTACACAAAATAAATATTGCAGAAACTAAATATAGCACTGGAGAGAAATAAACACACACACATTTATACAGTTGTTTTTGGATAATGTCCCCAAAAAACCCAATGTGGGAAAATCAGTACAACTGCTGAGGGTTTTATTATTAAGCAGTAGTTTTTGAGTACAAATCGTTGGATCCCCAAACTGGCTATCCGATATTGAGAAAAATTAGCAAAGAGTTAGTAATTAAAATTACACACTGATGTGACAGATCTGACCTTGATCAGGGGTTGGTTGGCGAGCCCCATGTTGCCTCTGCACAGCTTCTATGTCAGTCCTACGCAAATCTGCGCCACACTAGCTAGGCTCTGCATCACCTTCTTTGCTGATCTCCTGCTATCTGGAAATTCAACCTTCTCGCCCTCCGGTCTCACACCCAAGCTTCTGGCACTAGATCTCGACTCTCCCATTTGGATTTTAAACTCCCTCTAAAGCTCTGCGTTGCCTTTGTGCAGTACTGCATTGTCACACTGCACTACTCTATGCCCTCTCTGCTTTGCATTCTCCGGATCTGGAAAAATCTCCTCTGGATTACTATCCTTGCCCCTCACTACAAGAAGATCACTGGATCTCACTCTGGCAACTCAACGCTACTATTCTTGAGAAATTCGATCTCTGATTTCTCATTCGATGTGTTCTCCAAGTGCCCATCAAGTTCCTTCTTATAATAACTTGTTCGAGCACCAATGGCCAAGATTAAAACATAATCAAAGGCTAAGATTAACTAGAAGTTAATCCTTGTCTTATTCTAGAAGATACACACCAAATTTAATTAATACCCTTTAATTAACCATATTTCCTAACTTTAGACTTAGGGAACCATTTAAAAAAAGTTAATTATTTTAATTAAATCATCTCTAGGCGGAATTTTCCCAAACGATTTCTGGGTATTGGAGAATGCATGTGTCTTAGCCTCACTACAAAATATTGAGGCAAGAGCACATCCAATGCTACTGAAATCAACAACTCTCACATATAATAATCAAGAGTAAACCCATAACATTATAAATGTAGGTGTCATTGCACCCTAACATTCATCATTTCAAAGTAACCCAAGAAATTACATTAGGTAGACAAATGATTACATGACATGGTGACTTTATGATCAAAATGGTTTCGAGACACCTCATATGCATCGATGTTAAGAGCGGGAAATAATCATACATGGCATGATGACTTTATGATCAAAATGGTTTCTAGACACCTCATATACATCAATGTTACGAGTGGGAAATAATCATTGGTTGGCTTTGCCATAAATGCTACATAGGAAGAAGCTTGACACTAACATGCAGAATAAGTCATTGCATTGGCCGAATTTAATCCATGATGTTCAAAATTAGAAAAAATTCAAGGGTAGCCAAATAAGTTCATTTAAATATAGTGATTAAATTCATTTGAGTTTGAAATTCAGTGATCAAACTCATTTAAATTCAAATGTAGAATTATATTTCCTCAAACTTACAACTGGACTTTGTCCCTATTGACCACTACGTGTCAACTACCCTTAGCAGTACACCCCCTTTTCTTCGCAAAAGGGATAACGCTTGATTGACATGTCCGTGCCATTCGATAGTCATCGTCGACCTTATCATATTATGTTGTAAACCCAGTCTGCATGTGTGAATTGTAAATAATCTTAGCAGAGCTTAGTCATGTATGAAAATTGCCTAGGTGGACCTAATTTTCTAGTGATAATCTACGTTCCGGAAGGTTTTTTGTCTCACCGATCTATGATCGGCAGAGCTTTCCTTCAGCCTAACCCCAAAGCCAGAATGAATTTTGTCGTTAGAATCTGAGGGGAATCCTAGTGCGTTGATCTGCTAGATTATAGTTGGTTGCAGAACTGGGTGATCTATGAGGGTCTATGTCAAATGGGTTTCCTCCCTTGAGATGTAAAATTGTAAAAGTCATGATGTAAATTGTCTTGAGGGTTAGAAAATGTTTTAAGCCCCTCAGAAGTCCTAAGTCCTAAGTCCTAGGTCCTAGGTGATTTTTCCAAAGGCTTAAAGTTCGGGATCATTAAAAAATAATAATAATAATAATAAAAATGAAGAAAAACAATAAAAAATAAAAGAATATAAAATAATTTAAAATTTTTTAAAATTATAAAAAACTTAAACAAAATAAAAAAATAAATAGAAATAATAATTAAATTAAAAAAAAAAAAATAAATAATAATAAAAATAATTAATAGGTTCAAATTTTTGAGTAAATAATGCGAAAATTTTAATTTTTACAAATATTAAATGCATTTAAAATTCGACGATGAGATTAAAAAAATCTTGATCCTCTTTGATGGTCGAGGATTAGTTTGACATGGATCGCTCGAATTAGCCATTGGGAATTTTTCCTTTAAATAGGGTGCTAGGGGTCATTTGAGATCAGATTAGATCTGAGAGTCTGGTGCTAAAGAAATCTCTCTTGTAGTCATTTTTTGTGCAATAAAAAAAGACTTTGGGGTTAAAAATCTTGCTGGTGTTACTCTTTTGGAAATGCTGTAAGATCTTTCATTCTTTCTGCATAATTTTATTTTCAGCTATTGATTTTAGCTTGATGAAGATTGATTCAGGCACAGGTATCTTGTCTGATCTCTAGGGTTTGAATGACAATTTAGATTCTGAAATATAATGGCAGGTATCTCCATCTGATCTGGATTTCACTATTGTTTTTTCCCTCTATGTTAATGGTTCATTTTACGCTGTGCGAAAATCTTAGTTTTGAGTTTACCAGGCGTTAGGGGAAGTTCTCGGCTGAACCAGCCAACTCCCAGATTGTGTTTTCTGAAAGAGCCCAGCCAGTTCTTGATCCCAGGCTTATCATTTAAATTTTTTTATGAATGCATGCAGGGTTTTCTGAAGTATCTCACATTAAAGTTTAATTCTGAAAATATTACTGTGGATTATTGATAAATCTAGCTACTTAAGAGTCTAAAATTTGTAAATATAGTAATTATTTAGCTGGTTCTTAGGGTTTTTAGGGTTTCATTTATTTTTTTTGCACTTTCAGGTTCTAGCTGTTTGTTTTCGAGTTGCAGGTTACAAGTCTGAAGCAGCTGATCTCTAAATTAATTTTTCTGAAGAGTTTCAAGGTTTTCCAAGCCATTTCTTTGCTGCTGCCTGGGGTTTCATTTTACAGGAAAAATTTATTTTTTTTTTATAAGCAGGTTGTGGGATTGCTGCCTCACCTCCACGCAGCTTTTTCCCACTGGCAGCCTCTTCTCCCTTTGTGTCTTTCTCTTTCCAAATGCTACTCAGCTTCTGTGGCTCATCCAACTGCTCGTTTTCCCCTCAACCATCCTGTTGACCTCTACCAGTCAACTACCCATGCAGTACACCCCCTTTTTTTCTCGCAAAAAAGGGGGCAGCACCTGATCAGCGTGTCCGTGCCGTCCAACAGTCATCAGCAGCTTGATCAATTCAATTGTAAACCCAGTCTGCATATATGAAATGTAAATAATCTTAGCAGGATAGAGTCATGTATGTAAATTGCCTAGGTGGACCTAACTTTCTAATGATAATCTATGTCCCGGAAGGTTTTTCTTCTCACTGATCCACGGATCGGCAGAGTTTTCCTTCAAACCTGACCCCAAAGCCAGGATGCATTTTGTTATTAGAACTTTAGGAGAATCCTAGTGTGTTAACCTGCTAGATTATAGTTGTGTCGCAGAACTGGGTGGTTTATGAGGGTCTATGTTAAAAGGGTTTTTCTCCCTTAAGATGTAAATTGTAAAAGTCATGATGTAATGTGTCCTGAGGGTCGAAAAATGTTTTAAATCCCCTCATGAGTCCTAAGTCCTAGGTCCTAGGTGATGTTTCCGAAGGCTTAGTTCGATGATCCATTTTTAAAATGAATTAAGAAATGAATAATAAAATAATAAAATAAATAAAAATAAAAAAATAAAAAATTCACAAAATAAAGAAAAACCCTAAATAATAAAATAATAATATTTT
>APFE030061363.1:52759-86124 GCA_000404065.3 Pinus taeda | reverse complement strand
ATGAGGTGAAGCTATGTGGCTTCACGGATGTAGATTGGGCAGGGAGCCCAACGGATAGAAAGAGCACATCAGGAGGGGTCTTCAGTATTGGATCGACAACAGTTTCTTGGTACAACAGGAAACACAGATCCGTGGCACTCAGTTCAGCGGAGGCCGAGTATATGGCAGCAAGTTTGGCTGCATGCGAGGCCATATGGATGAGGAAGATCCTAGTTGGTTTGTTCGGTTCTCATTTGGATGCTACTGTGATTTACTGTGATAACCAGAGTTGCATTAAACTCTCGACTAATCCTGTATTTCATGATATATCTAAACATATTGACATCAAGTACCATCATATCATAGATTGTGTGCAGTGGAGGATCATGTTACTTTCGTACATTCCAACAGAGGATCAGGATGCTGATATTCTGACGAAGGCTCTCACCAGGAGCAAATTCGAATACCACCGAGGCAGGATAGGGGTTACTAATAATCCATATCTTGTTGAGAGGGAGTGTTGAGAATGCAACAAGATGATGGAGGTTAGTGGAAAGGAGTCGCCTTCACTAAGTGGGCCTGCAGGCAAATTATGGCGCAAAGTCTATTTTTAGACATATGGATCATGTCTATGAGTTGCAGGATGCTGTTTATGGATGATTGGTCAAGTTGGAAAAAATATATGGACTTCTATTTTTAGACAAGAGCAGTGACACTGTCAAGTCTAATTATAGAGCAGTAAAATATTATTAGCTTATAATAATATTTAGAATATAAACTTTATCTTATTCTCTTGGAGTACTTCAATTTGAGCTACAGATGTGGCACATGCAACTGTTAGAAGGAAATACATTTTCTTTGTGGGTCAGTTGAGTTGTTGCATGCATGACTTCAGTTAGAACTCAATCAGTTGAGTTTGGTGGAGTTGATTGTGGAGTTGTGTTCAGTTTGACTTGGTTAAACTAGTTGTAATTAGTATAACTGCAAATATACTAATGATGAGTTTTTAAACTAATTATTAACTCATAATGCAACTAAAGAATACATCAGTTAACTCAGTTGCATGTCAGTGCATGTTTAGTTCAACAGGGATAGGTGTTGGAGGATCATATTGCTAATCAGTTGTGACTATAGTTGTGCATGAGTATTTGGACAATCAATGGGATTGAGTTATGCCAATGAGAATTGGCCAATACCAAGTGATTATAGCCTTTGCTCACGTAATTCCCAGTGTGAGTGATTCTTTTGAGGTAAATACGAGTTTGGTTCAACCATTCTCATCCATTCTTATGTAGGTATTGAGCAGTGGAGGCAGGCAAGCAGTGGAATAGATTTGGAGATCAGATATGAGCTGTATTGTGTGTAATAGGTGGAGATAGTGCTGGATACTTGTGATAAGTATTGACTATTGTAATGTTACATGTTCTCAATCATTAATATATAGATAGTTTGGAGTTTTCAGCTGTAAGCTTTCCTCGAGTTACATACTGTGTTAATGTGTGCATGCTCTTGATGTTTTATTGTTATTGATGCTGCTATATTGATGATCAACGTAGAGGAGGTTATGTATTGTGTATGTATTCTGCAATAGTACATGATCAGGATAATCTCCATTGAATATGTGTTTATTATTCAAAAATTTCTACATAACAAGTGAGGATTAACATTTGCATTTATAAAGCAAAAATATTAAAAAAAGAGTTCTTTTATATTCACACATGAACATAGTAGTTAATACTCCCTAGATCAAACTCCATGCTCAGTTAGTTTAAATCATCGCACATGATAAATAGGTTTAAGTTAGGCTTCTTTTGCATTTGGTTCATGATTTTTATGCAATTAGAATAGGTTTCTTTCCTTGTACTTTATTTCCTGCAATAGGTTAAGGTTTCCATTTCGAGCATTTAATTTTCTGAAATTAGTTTAGGATTTTGTTTCAATACATGCACTCCATTACATCTTGACAACAAAGGTCGAATGACACATTGTATGCTTCACATATATTGTCGATACCTCTTAAGTTGTATGAACACTGGGTTGATAGTTAAAAGTCAGTAGCCTTGGGAGTTGTAGCATTCTTATTGCAATACCAAGGCTCATCACTTTTTGGCGCCGTTACCAGGGAGGTGTCAAAGTATGCATTGTTTTCTTCCCTAGTTGATTTATTTCTTTTTACTTTTGCAAAAACAAAAACATAATTGCATTAGGCATATTTCATTTCAAAAATAGAAAAGTGCATTGCATTAGTGGTTTCATTCAATCATAAAAAAAAATCTCCAACACCAACCCACCCCCTGTATTTAATCGCGTGGTGCAGTAAGAGTCACCTCACCATTTAATTTGCAGGTAGAAGAAGAAGATGGCAATGAATGTAGAAGAAATGGATGGAGATGATGACAATGAGGAAGATCCTCTCAGATTTCCCATTCAATATATTGATGTTAATGTGCACATGAAGAACATCCCTCCATCTTTTATTCCAAAATTTGACGGTCTAAGGTCAGAGGATCCGGAAACCCTTCTGTTTGAATTTGAAATTATTTATAGATCTTATGGTTACTTATTAAAAACTCAAAAACTGAGATTGTTTCTAGTAACATTGAAGGATAAAGCTCTTAAATGGTTCATGAGTTTAGGGACTAATTCAATAAGATCATTGAATGATATGCAAAATATATATTTAGAAAAATATAAAGATCATGATCTTAAGGAAGAAATCTTTAGAATGCATATAAGATGAGAGTCTAGAGGATGTAATAGAGAGGTTCATGTATAATTTTAAGAGGGCAGAACTACATCATTTAGGATCTGACACACTAAAAACCCTCTTACTTAGAACAATTAGGGATGAATAGATTGATCTCCTTGATCTCATGAGTAGAGATGATGTATACCAATTATCATTTGAAGAAATTTGTGAAACATGCAAACACATATCAAGAGGAAGGGCAAGAGTAGGTAAATCAACATCAAGATCAGTAAGTCAAGCTAAACTTGGAAATTTGCTTGATAACTTTAAAACAGAAATTCTTAGCAATCTAAGTGAACAAGTATAAATGTTAAGAATATAAAAGGAGAAAAAAGAAGATGTTGATATTCGTGTTGTCCATGCAAAATCATATGATGTTAAATGTTGCTCCTCATTACCAAGGTTGAAATAAGTTCACCAAGAGGACAATGGAGCAAGTCAATTGCCAATGCAGCTATGTTATGTAGCTCCAAGAGGACCATGACAGCCTAGTCAACCTAGTATGATGCAAGAGACTAATTCAAAATTTCAAAGTTATGCATATCGACCTGAAAGTAATTGGAACACACCCTTTCCTTGGCAACATTGGCCATCTCAACCCCCAAACCAATCTTGGAAACAAGGTTGGCAAGGAACTTATGGGAGCCATCCATAATATCCTCAATATTTTCCTCAATATCCTTCATACCCAACTCCATGTTATCCCTACCATTTATCTCCACCACAACCACAACCCCAACCACATCCATCCCAAATATCCACTCCCACTCAACTACTTGTACCACCATTTCCAAACCCACACATTGAAGTAGCTTATCCCACTTACAATGCTAAGGTACAACACTTCCAAACATCTCCTCTTGAGATCAATGGTATTCACGATAACTGAGGAAGAGTATTGCCAAAAAGATATTATCTTGATATCATTGAAGGACCACATCCAGAAGAAGAAGATTCAAATTAGAAGACCACATAATCATGGGATGCACTTGATGAAGAGTAGACATCAAAATCAGAGATCAAGAGAGCTCCCTCATGGTTACCATCAATCCTCCATGTATTCAAGAGAAAATCTACAAAAAGAGTAATATTTGAAGGTCATGGTAGAAGAAGACATGAAGAATGATCCTGATAAGCAAGAAAACCAGGGACATCAAAGTTGTATTGCGATTTGGTTAAAGAAAATCAATAGGATGGAGTATAACTGCCTTCTTCAACTATGCTTGATCCTTTCAAAGTCAAATCATTTGTTCTCCGAAATCCAGGTACATGTCAAAGAATACATTTCAAGCTTACACATCATTTTGTCTATCATATTGATGTTCACATGGCTCCATTGGAAGTATTCTTATACTTGAAAGTGATTTTGTTTTTTAAGTAGGGTAGGGTAGAAAAAAAAATGAAAAATTAGAGAAAAATCAAAATCTCAGGTGAAAACCTCCTTTGAGGTGCCTCAGATTGGCTCATTGATTGAAAACCTCCATAAGGCAATCATTGAGTTAGGAAAAAAGGAAAAAAGAGAAAAAAGGAAAGATCATAGGTGAAAACCACCTTTGAGGCGCCTAGGCAGATCTACTAGTTGAAAACCTCCTTGAGGAGACTAGTAGGCCTTGAAGAAAAAAAGGGAAAAAAATAAAAATCCTTGCTCCACGTATCTCTTTGATGAATGTAGGTGCTCTCCAACTTCTACAAGGAACAAAAACAAGTTGCCACCAAAGAAAGAAAAATAGGTCAAACCTAGTCAAAAGAAGTCAAAATTTTGACATTATCCTCCTTTGCTCAAATGCTCCAACAAAGCCATGGCCATGCCAATCCATCACCCTCATCTATTTCCACCATCCACCCATAATTCTCAAGCTTTTCCCATTCAGTTTTCTTTCTATCCTTAAAAACTATAGGAAGGCTTTGTTTTACTACAGGAAACAAAAATACATAGAGAATAAATTTGTTTTTTCCATAAGTTGAAAATCATGCATCCATTTGCCAAGCTGTTTCATGGGGAGATGCATATGGATGATGGTAACATGCTCAAGCAATTTTAGAAAATTCCAGTGCATAGTTTTTGAGAAATCAACCTCCATCACCTACATCCATTTTTTATTTTCTTGATATCCATGCATCCATTTAAAAATATGTTTCATGGGGAGATGCATATGAATGATGGTAACATGCCAAACAATTTCAACAAATTCCAGTGCTTGGTTTCCAAGAAATTGACTTTCATCACCTTTAGTTATGTTTAGTTTTTCTTGAGATTTGTGCATCCTGGAGGTGCATAATGATGATGGCAACATGCTTAGAAAGTTTCAGGTCAATCTAGTCTACCGTTTGGGAGATATGGACAAAATAAGTCTGCTACAAGAGGTTGTCTTTAATTACTACAGGAGTTTCCTGTAGTACTACAGGAGGTTTTGAAAATCTATAGGAAAGGCAGTCCGATGGAAAAATTATGATGCATGTCTATTTTGGGATAGGAAAAAAGGACATTTACTTCACCACATCTCATCCAACACCCATCATGAACATGTCACTCTATGGCCACACCTTCTACTCATTCCCATACCTATTTACTCTCCAACAAGGAAAGGACATTAAAATTTAAAAAAAGGACAACTACAACAGCTATTTGGATGTAACAGAAGGCTCTAGGCCTAACCTTCATTACCATGATTGAAAGAGGAGAAACATAACTACATGCACAATGAAACTCCTCCAGAGCTCAACAACAACAGAGGAAGCCATCACCTGCACATCAAAAAGAACACAACCCATCAGCAAAATAAGATCAACAAAAAAGGAAAAGGCAGTCAAGAAGATGTACCTGAGTCATGAGAAGAACAACAACATCAATTTAGCAGTAGCATGGATGTCTCTCCAACAAGCATCAGGTTGGTACAGGTATGCAATATTCTTGACCTCTTCTTTTTAGCATATTATATTTAAAAATTTGTTGTCAATGCATGAGAGGATGAGTTTTTATAAGCTAAGGATGAGTCAGTAGTCTCAACTGCCATTAATTAGTTAATTGCAACTCACTTCTTCACTGATGTGATGTTGAAAAGTCAATTTATGAAGGGTGATGATTTCAAGGAATGAGGACAATAGTTAAAAGAAGAAATTTTTGCAAAGGCCAAGTCAACACAACACTCCAAGCCCTCCATCCATTTCACATTCACTATCTATCCATCATTCATTCATGCCATTTCATAATTTCAAGAACAAACCCTATCTCACCCTAAAAATTTCTCGAAAAATAAAACATAGTATCCTCTCCATTTTCACAAACCTACATCATTTCAAATCGCTCCCATATAGTTGGAAGACTCTGAAGGAAGAAGGAATGACTAATACAAGAAGGAAAAGTGCTACTATAAGAAGGAAGAAAGAAAAAATTGTGCTAAAACCCAAATGACAATGCCTAAGAGAGACTTGATCAAAGAAAATAACTTCAAGGCCATTACACAACCATCTAGGCCACAAGAGAGAAGAAGAAGACAACAAAAGGAAATGAGCCATCCACCATGAAAACAAAACTCAAACTGCAGTGATGAAAAGAGACTTTCCAAGAGGTATCTAATCTCTTTCTAGCTTTTGTCCAAGGCCTAAAATATGTTATAGAAATGAGAGAAAGGCATGGAAGTCAAGTTGAGGGTCTGTCCTAGGCTCTTACTATAATTTATGCTCAAAAAGGGTTTCATGTAGTTTTAATAGGGTTTCGTGTAGGTTTCATGTAGTTTTGAAACAAATTACTACAAGATGTCCTAGTTCTCATCTAAAGATATTTTGAAGCTTTTAGATGTGTCCAAATGGTGGAAAAAGGTAGCAGAAGGTTGATAAGGATGTGGAAGACCTGGCCAAATTGAAAAATATTCAAGAGCCCATCTTGAATAAGGGGAAGAACCCAAGCTAATGGTTTCAAGAAACAATGATTTTTCTATGCAAAAATATATTTTTGGACTTGTCCTTGCAGAACTTACAACCAAGATTCTTAAGTCACAAGAGAGAGCCCACCAGAGCCATGAATAAGGCATAATGAAGTCACTAAGTTGCTCAGAGGATAAGTAACACTTTCAGTAGGGGGGTATAATGGGCCTTTAAATCAGACATAAATTAAAGCCCATGCCTCTAAATTAAACATAAATTAAGGCATATGACCATCCTTCAGCATATTAAACTTCTATTTTTGCATTAGATAATGTATTTTTAACTTTAATATATTCATTAGGAAGGTTTATGAATAATTGCATATTTGCGCGTAATATTATTTATTTTTGTGGAATATTATGAGAATATTGGGCAGATTATGAAGATTTGCGGGAGGAGATAATTTAGGGACTTTCTCCCTACTATAGGAGGACCACTATTAAATAGTAAATCAACAAGATATTATGGAATTATGGTATAGATTGTGGAACTTCAATGATTGAGAAAATATAGGAATGTGTTCCCTGCCATTTAATGCAGATTCTTAGTATTAGGAACTAGATCCACTAATCAAGGGATTTTGGTGGGGAAAGATTCCTCCATTCACGGGGAATGATTCCTAATCATTTTGTATAAGTACCAAGTCGAATTTCTCTCAAGGGACAGATTTTCATTAGTGTTCTTGTGGAGAGAACTCGTATTTTTGCAGCTCCATTGTATTTTCTTGCAGGGATGTAATTGTATTGATAAAAATTATGAAGATTGGTGTCACATTTAGCTTCTAAATCTTGTTATCCTCCATAGGTCTCCAAGTTTCTTTGCGTGTGGCCATACTAGGAGCCTCATAGCCCTTTTTCATCATTTTCTTTCATTCTTTTCACTTCTTATTCACATGCATCTCTTATTTTTATTTCTTTCTATTTATGCATTTAGTATTAATGATTTCTTGTTGTAGGATTGGGTTAAATGGTTGATGTAAGTTATTTTGTAGGATGAAAAGCATCATTTCATATTTGGAAAATATTTGGAAGGTCATAGTGATCATTGAGCTACTTGGATTAGTCTTCTTATTCCCAAATCTAGATTTTTGGAACTCCTTTGTGACAACTAGCAGTAATTTTCTTCTATTTTTAAGAGCATGTGAATGAGCTTCAATAAAGTTGGTTCCACTTTCATTAGATCAAAAAAAAATTCTAGTTCATAAAGAAAATGAACCCATTGTATTTTCACTTGATTAGGTTAGACATTTTATAGATTTACTAGCTCACTAGTTCTCGAATTTATAGATTTTCGACTAGTAATTTTCTGCTATTTTTTAGCATGGGTTAACAGAGGCCTTTTTGAGTGATTCCACCTGGAATGGAGACCTAAGACATCCCAGTCAATAAAAAAAATTGTCCCATACAATTTGGATATTATTTTCTTGCTCATTCGATGAATTATAATTTCGTATAGTAAATATGTAACATCTTGTAGGAAAACAGGGGATCCTGTTGGAGAACTAGTACATCCTATAGTGGCATGTTTTGAGCCCGAATTGAGAAAAATCATCATTGAAGCTAGGATTAGGCCTCTACTTGAACTATAAGTCATCAAGACCATTTTAACCCTCTTCTTCCATACCTGTCTCCCCTACCAAAGAACAAGTGAGGATTAACATTTGCATTTACAAAACAAAAAGATTAAAAAAAGAGTTCTTTTATATTCACACATGCACATAATAGTTAATACTCCCTAGATCAAACTCCATAATCAATTAGTTTAAATCATCACATGTGATAAATTGGGTTAAGTTGGGTTTCTTTTACATTTAGTTCATGATCTTTATGGAATTAAAATAGGTTTCTTTCCTTGTACTTTATTTCCTGCAATAGGTTAATGTTTCCATTTCGAGTATTTCATTTTTTGCAATTAGTTTAGGATTTGGTTTCAGTACATGTACTTCATTACATCTTGATAGCAAGGAAGGACACATTGTATGTTGCAAATATAGTGTCGATACCTCTTAGGTTTGTACGAAGCCCGGGTTGATAATTAAAATTTGGTAGCCTTGGGAGTTGCAACATTATTTCTGCAATACCAAGGCTCATCAAAATGCAAGGGCCATGGGCACGATAAGGATGATTTCTCGGTTTAAAAAGAAATGTATTATTGGGGGAGGGTCTATTCCCCTAAAAATAGAGAATATTGTTGGGCTGAGTGCAGGAGCTACACCATGGTGCGCTACCTGTCAAGTTACAAGACAACATGCGACTGATAATTGCCAATTACTAGAAATGTTTGTACAGAACCCTCAACAGTTGTTTTGAAATTTCTATAACTTTGTAGGTCATGATGAACACCATTATAGGAGTTATGAGCTGATGATGGATAGAAGCCCTACCTACCGAACGCAAGCAAAAAACCAACCCCAGGTTCAGGGCACAGGAGGAGCGCGTGGAGGATTCTAAGGCTGAGGACGAGGAAGAGGGGGTAGAGCTGGCTGAGGATGTGTGCAGATAATTTACTATAACTATGGTGAAGCAGGACACTTCACACAAGATTTCCCAAACCCCATGCATCCGTCATGTCAGTATTGCAAGAAGTTCGACCATGTAATAGAGGAATGTCCGATCCTTAAGACAAAGATGAAAGAAAATAAGATGCAACCCGAGCAACCTATGAAGAACATCCAAATGATGAGGGAAAAGCCATGCGAAGAAGATCAAAGCATAGATATGGTCACTAGAAGTGGTATGGCCACTGGTGTAGATAAGGTCAAGCAACTTGAGAATGATGGGTGGGTTCGCAAGGTTGTTGAGAAAAAAATAGACTTTGATCTTAATCGAGCTAAAGAGATCTTCATGGAAGCAAAGAAGAACTTTGCTGAGGCCTCCACCTCAAGAAGGCAGAGAAAATGCCGGAAAATAGTAAGACACAAGAGGTAGATCCTTTGGTATTAGCTACATTTATAAAAACTTTTATGAAGTTACTGCCAATAAGAAAGAAGTAGAAGAGATGCAAGAGCTAATCGACAAATGCGCAAATAAAGACAAGACTCCTATTGAACAATGCATAGTGAGAAAAATTGGTAAACATAAGAAGCGAATGGTGCACGAGATGAGGGTGACTGTGCAAATAGGAGAATATGAAATCGACCAGGTAATCTTGGATTTGGGTTCTGAGGTGAATGTACTACCCAAGCAAATGTGGGAAAGGATGGGGATACCTGCACTGCAGTGGTCTCATATTCACTGCGCATCAAAAATCAATACAAGATTATTTCGATGGGATGCTTATATGGTATAATGGTGGACACTGAGGGCACAAGCACGCTGGATGACTTTGAGGTCATTGAAATAGTGGATGATAGTAACCTTTACCCCATGCTACTAAGAATTGACTGGGATTTTTATATGTACGCTGTAATCAAATTGAAGAAGCGGAAAATGATGTTTGAAAGGAAGTTGCTCAGGGTTGTAGTACCACTAAACCTTGCTGAAGGAGTGAGTTATATTGAACCTGTTCGTGATTTTTTGGAAGATGATGATGATTTGGATCAAAGATACAAGATAAAAATGTGAAATGAAGATTGGATCAATCCTATGGCTGATGGACAAATTGTGCGGGACAGGGACGCACTTGCACCTTAGACTCGGATGAAGAGATTGGACACTGGCAGAATCGGTTGTATGAAGTATCTACACTCTGTTGCAATATGATGACCAAATCACTATGGTGTGTCTCTATAGAAGTTTGTAGATTTTTTCTATAAATCAGCTAGCTTTGATACCATGTAGAACTTTTTCTACAAATCAGTTAGCTCTAATACCATGTAGAAATTTCCCACCTGTAGATCAACCTAGTAATGTAATGTACTCAAGAAAAACATTTGATCTACTTCTACAAACAATTTAGCGGAAGCTTAATCAACTATGAGCAACATCAATAAGAACACATATAATTGATAAGAAGGAATCAATCACACATAACATAGAATAATTTACCCAGGGAAAGCACCTGCCTACAAACCCATCTCTGTATTATCATACCAGTGGAAATATAGTCCGGATCACATAAAGCCTTAGCTTGGAAGCTTTCAAGCTCTCAGTACAATCCCTCTGCTGCTCATAGATAGTCAAAGGCTTCTCACAGAAATTCTCCTTTGCCCTCCAAGCCTCCTATTTCTATGCACAATTTTTCCTTGGTCCTCCAGCTGCAACCTATGTGATTCTCACCTCACACACAACACTAACCTCTGAAATAACTGCACAAACCTGAAGGAGATAAATCCTCATCACGGATGAGCTTCCTTTATAGGAAAAGTATTCATCCAACTGATAGCACACTGTCCCACATTTGATCTTAACTGGGTCCCTGACAAAACTGACATGCATTAGTTATCCATGAGTGAATACACAATTATTTGAAAATAATAGTTGTCACATGCATGCAAGCATCAACAAACTATATCTCATTAATTTAACAATTTGTTAAATTAATCTAACTGAACTTGACTAAGTTAAACTAAGTCAACTGATCCTCTCAATATAGAACTCATCCTTAGTTCCTCAATCAGTGGAGAAAATCAAGGACACATTCACCAATTAGTGGAGAAATAATTGCATGTTCTCACAAAGACTTCAAGCTTGCTTTTCCTTAACTAATTAACTCATGGAGAATTAATTAATTAATATTCCAAACTGCTGGTAAGACCAAATTCAAATTTACTTCATATAGATAGACTAGGGACTGCTATAAATAGGAAGGGACCCAGAAATGCTATTTTTAGAAGATGCTATTTTTAGCAATCTCACCTCTCACCCAAGGTGGCCAAAATGCTCATTGGCCAAACTGCTATTTTTAGAAGTGCTATTTTTAGCAATTTATAAATTTACATTTCTTGTTGCACACTTTTCAACACTCCCTCTCAATAAGAAAGGCTTCCTCTTGAACTCCTGTAACTTTGGAATTTTCTACATGTAACACATCCACCAGGTCTGCTTGCTCCAACAACTCTTGGAACAAAAACACTCCCAACTGACCACTTTGTTGGGCTGGAAACATACTATGATGCTGAAGCTCTATCTGCTACTAACAAATGCTCCCTATCTAACATCTACACTACTGCAACATCTCCATGCATCTCGCACCATTGCACACCTCTCTGTGCCACCTAGCATTGTGCAACACACTTGTGCCTCTTGCATTGCTGCAGCCTGCATGCTATGCACTATCCTGGGATTCCTTGCACTATAGCTCTCTTTGCTGCTCATCCACATCTGTCTCTGCCCAATCCGTCAGTTCCTGCTACTCCACATCAAGGCTCTCGTAGCAAGGTCTCATTCAAGAGGTTGGTTAGCTCAAGGATCCTACCCCTCCTCCTTGGGACAATCACTCTACATCGTCCCACCTCCTACCTGGAGGTATGGCTGCATGCGATCCCTCTGCCCACCTGACTCAAAGTTTCCCCTTACTGGAGGTCTATGCATGAGTAGATTTCTCTACTTGATCTCTTCTCAGCTTCTCTAGTTGTGGCTACTCCACAACCTCCTGAAGCTGCTGCACCAATCATGGCTCCTCCACAACCGTCTGAGACTTCTTCCTTCGCTGCATGTTGAGAGGTAATATACTCTCCCTCTCAACCACCAAGTCTCTAACCTTTGCCTTGCTCCTCAAGGCTTTGCATGCATCTTGTACCTCAAGTGCATACAGGTTCTTGGCTAGCACACCAATCTATTTCCACTTTCCCCCGTCACGAAATTTTCTAGAAAAAGAGTTGATTTTAAATCAGCGATATCTCCCTCATCCGAACTCCGATTCAGCCGATTTTTTTTGAATTTGGGTTTTTTCTACAAGGAATCCAAATTTTCTATTTGTTTCTGAAAATTTTGTATAGAAATTTTCAGATCTGCTCTGCAAACTCTTAGTCCAAACCTCAAAACTTCTAAATCTCCTCTCAGTATATTGTTCTTCCTTGGTCACCTGTGCTCCGATACCATGTAGAATTTTGTAGAATTTTTCTGCAAATCAGTTAGCTCTGATACCATGTAGAACTTTTTCTACAAATTAGTTAGCTCTAATACCATGTAGAAATTTCCCACCTATAGATCAACCTGGTAATGCAATGTACTAAAGCAAAACACTTGATCTACTTCTACAAACAATTTAGCGGAAGCTTAATCAACCACGAGTAACATGAATAAGAACACATATAACTGATAAGAAGGAATCAATCACACATAACACAGAAGAATTTACCCATGGAAAGCACCTGCCTAAAACCCCATCTTTGTATTATCATACAAGTGGAAATATAGTCCAGATTACACAAAGCCTTAGCTCAAAAGCTATCCAACTCTCAGTACAATCCCTTTGCTGCTCATAGACAGTCAAAGGCTTCTCACAGAACTTCTCCTCTGCTCTCCAAGCCTCCTATTTCTATGCACAGTTTTTCCTGGGTCCTCCAGCTGCAACTTGTGTGGTTCTCACCTCACACACAACACTGACCTCTGAAATAACTGCATAAACCTGAAGGAGATAAATCCTCATGATGGATGAGCTTCCTTTATAGGAAAAATATTGATCCAACTGATAGTACAATGTCCCACATTTGATCTCAACTGGGTCTCTGATAGAATTGACATGCATCAGTTATCCATGAGTGAATACACAATTATATGAAAATAATAGTTGTCACATGCATGCAAGCATCAACAAACTATATCTCATTAATTTAACAACTTGTTAAATTAATCTAACTGAACTTGACTAAGTTAAACTAGGTCAACTAATCCTCTCAATATAGAACTCATCCTTAATTCCTTAATCAGTGGAGCAAATCAAGGACACATTCCCCAATTAGTGGAGAAATAATTGCATGTTCTCACAAAGACTTCAAGTTTTCTTTTCCTTAACTAATTAACTCTTGGAGAATTAATTAATTAATATTCCAAACTATTGGTAAGACCAAATTTGAATTTACTTCGTATAGATAGACCAGGGACTGCTATAAATAGGAAGGGACCCAGAAATGCTATTTTTAGAAGATGCTATTTTTAGCTTTTTCACCTCTCACCCAAGGTGGCCAAAATGCTCATTGGCCAAATTGCTATATTTAGAAGTGCTATTTTTAGTAGTTCTATTTTTAGCAATTTCTAAATTTACTCTTGTTGCACACTTTTCAACAGTCTCAACTAAGGTAAGGAAGATTCTACATTATGATGGTCTGACTGATGTTGATTTTTTTTTTGGATGAATTGGAAACAGAAGTATCAAAAGAACATCACTTTCAAGCCCTGGAGTTGGCACTATGTGCTATGCCTTCCCATTGGTTGGGTACAAATAAGGAGAGCTTGGCTAGATGGAAGGAATATAAAAGAATGATGAGACTAAGGTTTGGGTATGGTAATACCTAGATGATAGAAAAGTAAATTGGGAAGGATGATGCACACGTTCATCTGGCATGATGGACTAAGGCCTGGGGAATGGAGCCACAACTAGAATGGGTGCACATTTTCTATCATACCTTATATACAATCCTGATGAACTAGTATTTGGAAATGAAGCTTCATCATGTGAGAACTGAATGGGATATCTTAAGAGAGAGTTTCTTATTAACTTTCAGATTTGAGGATGGGTTTTAATGCATTGATGAAGTGCTCCAGGAGATAAAAGAAGCTATATTTAGAACACCTAAGGAACTGGTAGAATGGGCTAGGCTAGATTGGAGTACACAATTGCGCCATGTGTTAGAATATTACAATGTGACTGCCGAAGAGGAAGAAGAAGACCCACAAAATATTAACATTCTAGATACAAGGGACAACGCAAAGTCGAAGGACCAAAAGCTAAGATTAGAACCTTTAAAAACTAGACAAGTAAATATTGGATCTAAAGCAGAGCCTAAGTTCACAAAGATAGGAGACTATTGGAACGAAGTTACAGTCGATAAGGTGGCTGAACTACTGTGAGAATACCAAGACCTATTTCCCAAAAAGTTTGGATATTTGAAGGGGATCATTGGAGATTTGGGTGTTATGAAGATTACATTGAAACTAGATGTGAAGCCTGTTAAGTAGAGACCTTATCGGCTAAATCCGAAGTATAAAGAAAAGGTGCGCCAAGAGTTTGATAAGATGTTAGATGAAAGTATTATTAAACTAGTAGAGGAATTTGATTGGGTAAGCCCAATTGTTGTCCAAGAGAAGAAACAGAAAGGTGAAATCAAGATATGTGTAGATCTAAGAAATTTGAACAATGCATGCGTACACAATCCATTTCCAACACCATTTATAGATGAAGTATTAGAGAATATTGGCAGATAAGAGGCTTATTCATTCACTGATGGCCTTTCGGGATACCATCAAATAAAGATTGAGTCGAAAGATTGAAGCAAGTCCACGTTCACGATGGAGTGGGGTTGCTTTCAGTATATAGTAATGCCATTTGGGTTAAAGAACACGCCTGCAATATTCTCCCAGGTTGTCATAGCGAAATTCAAAGAATTTATCCATAAATTTTTGAAGGTTTATTTTGACGATTGGACTATGTTTGGGTTGGTGAAGCACCATGTTCTGAGTCTACACCTTATGCTGGATACATGTCAAAGGTATCAAATCACACCATGCGATCAAGACCATTTCAACCCTCTTCCTACATACCTGTCTGCCCTGCCAAAGAACAAGTGAGGATTAAAATTTTCATTTATAAAACAAAAAGATTAAAAAAAGAGTTCTTTTATATTTACACATGCACATAGCAGTTAATACTCCCTAGATCAAACTCCATGCTCAGTTAGTTTAAATCATCACATGTGATAAATAGGGTTAAGATAGGTTTCTTTTACATTTAGTTCATGATCTTTATGGAATTATAATAAGTTTCTTTCCTTGTACTTTATTTCTTGCAATAGGTTAATGTTTCCATTTCGAGCATTTCATTTTCTACAATTAGTTTAGGATTTGGTTTCAGTACATGCACTCCATTACATCTTGACAACAAAGGAAGGACACATTCTATGCTGCACATATAGTGTTGATACCTCTTAAGTTTGTACTAACCCCAGGTTGATAACTAAAAGCTAGTAGCCTTGGGAGTTGCAACATTCTTACTGCAATACCGAGGCTCATCAAAATGCAAGGGCCATGGGCACGATAAGGACAATTGCCTGGTTTATAAAAACTATCTTATTGGGGTAGGGCCTATTCCATAAAACCAGAGAATACTGTTGGGCCAAGCGCAGGAGCTGCGCCATGGTGCCTATCTGTCATATTACAAGACAACATACGACTGATAATTTCCATTTACTACAAAAGTTTGTACATAACCCTCAATAATTGTTTTTCAATTTCTATAAATCTGTACTTCATGATGAACACCATTATAGGAGTTATGAGCTGATGATGGATAGAACCCTTACCTACCAAATACAGGCAGAAAACCAACCTCAGGATCAGGGCATAGGAGCAACGCATGGAGGATTCTAAGGCGGAGGACAAGGAAGAGGGGGCAGAGCTGGTTGAGGATGTGCATAGATAATTTACTATAGCTATGGTGAAGTAGGATACTTTGCGCGAGAGTTCCAAAACCCCATGCATTCGTCATGTCAGTATTGCAGGCCGTTTGACCATGTGATAGAGGAATGTCCAATCCTTAAGACAAAGATGGAAGAAAAGAAGATGCAACCCCAATAGCCTATGGAGAACATCTAAATGATGAGGGAAGAGCCCTGCAAAGAAGATTAGAGCATAAATATAGTCCCAAGGGGTATGGCCACTGGTGCAGATAAGGGCAAGCAACCTAAGACTAATGGGCGAGTTCGCAAAGATGTCGAGAAGGAAATAGACTTTTATCTTAATCGAGCTAAAGAGACCTTCATGGAAGCAAAGAAGAACTTCACTGAGGTCTCCAACTTAGGAAGGTAGGAGAAAATGGCAGTAACTAGTATGACACAAGGGGTAGATCCTTCAGTATTAGCTATGTTTATAAAGCCCTATATGAAGTTACTGCTGATAAGAAATAAGTGGAAGGGATGTAAGAGCTAATCGAAAAATGCACGAATAAAGAAAAGACCCTTGTTGAACAACACATCGTGAGAAAAATTAGTAAACATAAGAAGTGAATGGGGTGCGAGATGAGGCTGACTGCGCAAATAGAAGAATATGAAATGGACTAGGTAATATTGGATTTGGGTTCTGATGTGAATTTACTACCCAAGCAGACATGGGAAAGGATGGGGATACTTGCGCTGTAGTGGTCTCATATTCAGCTGCGCATGGAAAATCAACAAAAGATTATTCCGATGGGGCGCTTATATGGTGTAATGGTAGACATTGAGGGCGCAAGCATGCTAGATGACTTTGAGGTTATTGAAATAATGGATTATAGTAACCTGTACCCCACGCTACTAAGAATTGACTGGGATTTTAATATGGATGTGGTAATCAACTTGAAGAAGCGGAAGATGATGTTTGAAAGGAAGTCACTCAGGGTTGTAGTACCACTAGACCCTACTGAAGGAGTGTGTTATACTGAACCTGTTCATGATTTTGTGGAAGATGATGATGATCTGGATCAGATATACAAGATCACAGTGCGAAATGAAGATTGGATCAATCCTACAGCTGATGGACGAATTGCATGGGACAGGGATGCTTCTGCACCTCAGAGTTGGATGAAGAGCTTGAACACTGGCAGAATTAGTTGCATGCAGTATCTACGCTCCATTGCAATATGATGACCAAATCACTGCGATGTGTCTCAATTAAAGTAAGAAAGCTTCCACATTATGATGGTCTGACTGATGTTTATTTTTTTTGGATGAATTTGATAGTTAAGTATCAAAAGAACATCTCTTTCAAGCCCTGGAGTTGGCACTATGCGCCACGCCTTCACATTGGTGGGGTACTATTACACAACATTTTGTCACTATCCCTATACTCCCCATTCCAAGATTCCTTGAGGACCTCTATAGTGAACCATACATACTTCCCTTTCATGAAGAAACTCCCATTGTGGTTCTCTTCATGAGAAAAACAATTTCCTTTTGCAACATTTCCCAAAAATCTTTTGTTTTTCCCAGTTTACAAGACAAACGTTAATGATTAGCATCCTTCTCATGCCGATATGTAGGGATTAACACTATCCCTAGCATCGACTGGAGTGACTAAGCCTTGTTCCAGTCATGCTGATCCTCTTTTGGAATTTTTTTTAAATTAGGAGCTGAAGCTTCCAGCTCTAGAAGTTTCGCGACAGAAGTCTAGCAAATGTTCAGGCCGGATGGAGTCAAGGATGTCAGTTTGGGTTCCTTTCCCCTATTAGGATGGAACTACCTCAAGAGATAAGACCTTCTCCCATGAGAAGAGGAACCATATCCCATCCATTCATGCTATATAAACCTCCCTTTTTCCCAAGCACAATCTAGTGTTAATGTTGGTGTGCTAGTGCTAATTAAGGTTGGAGTAATTAACAAGTTATTCATAGTTGTAGCTCTCTAGTTATGTGTGAGGGAGAAGTGTGAATTTGGTTTAGTGTGAAGTCTAAAGGGAAGAGCCTTAAAACTATCATTGTTTAGGCTACCATGGAATGCTAACAGAAGTGTGTGGGAACCTGGTTTTATTGAAGGAGAACAACAATGTCAAGACAACAGTTGTAATCTCTTCTTGGTTTAATATATATGCAACTATTGATTGGTTTCCTACACAATGTGTCATCTCACATGTTTATGGCTTAACACTTCTTGACTTGTTAAGTAGGTTGAATTACAATTTGTTTATTATCATGGTTGTTGTTTGTTGTTGTTTACTTGTTTCAGGTGTTCGGAGAAGGAAACAAGAGATAGCTGGAGAGAGCAAGCAAGGTCATTACCAAATGGGATAAGCATACTAAGATGTAGGCCCTCTTAATTGGTTCTAACCTAAGGAAATATTCCATAGAATGTCTTGTTTGTGGCTAGACCCACTATCGAGCTAGAGAAATTGTTTGTGTTCGTACTTAGAATTTTACTTCACCACCAATTGGCAACTCCACATGGGACCCGTCCTTCCATTTGTTTGCTTGGAATTTCATGGTTTTGTGTGAACTTTTCTAGTTTCACCATTTCCCTTTAGTTCTATCTGCTTTGATTTCCTTACTACTCTGGGTTTGAAATTCACAGTAGCAAGTATGGTCCCAACTTTTGATTTTTTTTTTTCTTTGCATCCTTGCTCAACACACTTATTTCGTTGACAGTCACGTCGATCAGCGCGATTTGCTGAGAAACAGTCACACCGACCCCCTTCTGGCGCTTGTTGTCAGTTAGGCCATTGCACCGATGCCTTTAAGTGAAGATTAGGGTTCACCCCAGATCTTGTCTAGTGTGTCTTGCTCTCTTGATTTCTACCTTGTAAGCTGTTTAGACCGTCTCATTTTCTTGTCTAAACGTATCTTTTCTAGAATAGATCACATTGCTTGTCATGTTTTTGGTGAAGTCATCACATCATTAGTTTGAAAGAGATTCTCTTTTCATTTTTTTCATTTGCTTGAGAATCAATTTTCTTGAAACTTTTCATTGGAGTGTTTTATGAGAAATTCATCTTGTCATTTCATGAAAAGTATAAAATGCTAGTTTGTTGCATCAATATGTTATGGTGGTAGCATCATTGAAGACTAGGATTGCATTTGCATTTGAAAAGAAAAATAATTCTCTTTACTTCTGAAAGGACTGTTGGAGTGTACCTATTAGGAAATTCAGAATTGGAACAAATTTTTCATTAATTTATTTTCTCGAAAAGTGAAGTAGTGAAAAATAATTTTTCTTTCGGTTGCTTGGTTGTTTTCATTTGGTTGTGCTTTTTACCCTTTCTACTGTAGACAATTCATCGAATTGAAAGGGTATTGTCTCATTTAGCTGCATTTATGGTTTTTCGAGTCACATTGCTAAGGCTTGAAAACTGAGACATAATTCAATATAAACTTTAAAATGAACTCAATTAACCTAAGGCACATTTGAAACCTAACGATCATATCTAGAAGGTCTAGGCTAGAGACATGTTTCGACGTATTTAAACCTAGCAGCTGTCATTAGCTTCGGCACTAGATAACGCTAGTACGAATTTGTGCTCCCCGTAATATCGAGTATATAAAGGGAGACCCCTATAGGCTGCAATCCTTTATCCATAGGAAGCTGAGTCTGCCACCTTGCAAACATGATACACCGAACACAAGATTCAGGGAGATTGCCTACCCGTACTTCTCGATTCGTCAGGAGGTATTCTACAGTTCACGATTGCCTCATAGTCCTTTTACCTAGATCATCTAGGGTAGTCATTCGATATTTTTGACTCATTAAACTTAAAATATCTTTCAAGCACTTATCCTTGCGAGCTCGTTTCCAATTGAAAGTGATAGAGTCATCTTTGCTTCTTTCTCAATTCGTAAAACATGAAAGAGAACCATTTTATTTATGCATCTTAAAAAATTGTTGGCCATGATCTTATAACATCCTATTAGTCTTTTCTAGACCAAATCATGAGTTTTCCCTAAATTACATTCTAAAGCCTTGAAATTTATTTCTGCTTTCCTATTAACTAAGACAAGGTCATCGTGGCTGAACCATCTGGTTCACCTAGTTCCTCTTCCTCTCCTCCGTCTGAAAGATTGTCTAAGGAGCCTTTTCCCTGAATTACCAGAGTCACTTGAGGACCAAGGTGTTGAACTTGGAATAATTCTAAGCATTCAACCTTTGTCATCTCATCCTCCATTTACTTCAAATACTGGTTCACCTACTGTTATTGGCCCGAAATCTCTAGAAAATCCCATCTAGACTCCTGAGAGTTTAGCAACTACTAATGGTCAACTTGGACTGGTTATATATCCTCTGAATCCTTTGTTCAACCCTGATGTGATATCACTGCAACATCCATACAGTTTGTACAATCAGTCGGGTGTTCCTTTGGAATTATCCCCTCGTACATCTTCATTCGTTCATCGTCATTTGTTCCCAATTATGGAACCCAAAGGCGAAGCTCCAGTTGCCTCTCTGGATCAATCAAAAGTTTCTACTCCACACACTATCAAGGAGGAAGAACACAAATTTCCTCTTGAAGGTTTTCCCTTCATGAGGAGCATTCCCATCAGTGTATATTGAGATTTTGCACCTAATTATGTGACTTTAGCATAGTTGGTCTTAGGTACACGTAATGCCTCATCACTTTATCACAACCTTGTTTGGGTGTCTAGCGCCATGCCTACTACAAGTCCATTCATTTCGAACCCAACCTCCCAATAGGTCATTACTTCATTCCTGGTGTAATCCACTATTTTGAACTCTCTTGTCTCATCTATCCAAGTCACCCATCCAGTTCAACTGACAGTCTCGAGGCATGTTGCTGTCAGTTCTTTGACCCCTCTAGTAAGTGGAAAAGCTGTGCCACCGCCTAGGGGTTAGAATTTAAGTGTTTCTATGGTGTCAAGAACCACCAATGTGAGGAGCTCACAAGCTCACATGGTTGGTATGAACGAGCCTTCTTCTGGTGTTATCCAAAACCCTATTAGTCCTACTAGATCAAGTAATGTCTAGTACCAGTAGGTAAAAATCCCTTTGGTCCATCTAGGTCAAGAAATTTCTAGTATCAATAGCCTTATGAGGCTTAAGTTCAGTACCAGTCTCCTTATATTCCATATGGTTCTCAAGGAATTATCAATCCACCTTACGTCCTTCAGTCTGGGCAGTATGTTCAGCCTGTCCCATCCACGTTTAAGGGTGGCTATGGCTAGATATAGTTCAGAAAGTTTCCAGGAACTATTCAAGTACCTCTGTAGCAGCAAGGACAACCTCTATAGCAACAAGGGCAACCTTTTTTGCAGCAAGGGTCGCCCAACAACAAGGGCAGATGATACCGTAGCGAGGAAAGCTGCAACAACTGTAGGGAAAACCCTCACAATAGTTGCAGAAAACCATGCATCTACAGATGCAGTATGCTCCACAAACCTCCTAGCCTATGTCTTCACAAGGCCAACCTCTGTAGCCGCAAGGAAAATCTTTGCAGCTACAAGGTAAATCCTTGCAGCAACAAAGCCAACCCGAGCAGCAACAACCCCTTATATACATATCAACAGGGCCAACCCTTGCAAGGAAAAGGCCAGGGTCAAGTCCTGCAGTAGCAGGCCCAAAATCCCCATGTCCAAGGACAACAAGTGAAAAATCCTTATATCCAAGGAGAATAGGTCCAAAATCCTCTTGTTCAAGGGCAACAGGATCAAAACCCATATGGTCAGGGACAACAGGTGCAATATCCATATGTCCAATGTCAACAAGATCAACAACCTCTTAACCCGTATGTTGCTTATTAGCAACCTATGGCCGAACAGTTACAAGGTCAAAATCCTCCCTACGGCCAAGGTAACCTACAATGGCAGTAGAATCAAATGCTATATGGCCAAAGCCCTCCACTATGGGGGAAAATCCTTATCAGCAGGGATGGGCTCCTCTAGTTGGACTCATTTATTGATCACCAATGCCTTTCAATACTCAATTGTTGTTCCTGGCCACACTAGAGTTGCCAGATGTGTCTCGACTCATGAGTGATCCATTTCTTCATTCGCCATACTAGCCTATGGTTCTGTCCAAGATCCCGAGTGATTGTCCTAAGTTTGATGGTAAAGCAAAAGAAGATCCTCAAGCCCATGTGATGATATATCACCTCTGGAGCTCTTCTAATTCCTACGTTGATGATTTTATTCGTGATTCGGATTTAAATAAGAACGCAAAAAATTACAAAGATAACCATAAACACAGAGATGCAACAGAAATAATACTTCATTTCATTAATGTAAAATATTGAAATATGCTTACAAACAGAAATGGAAATAGGTTCCATCCAAGATCCCTAGAGATTGTCCTAAGTTCGATGGGAAAGCAAAAGAAGATCCTCAAGCCCATGTGATGACATATCACCTTTGAAGCTCTTCTAATTCCTACGTTGATGATTCTATTCGTCCGTCTTTTCCAACAAACCCTTACAGGTGCTGCAGTCAAGTGGTACATCGAGATCCCTCGAAGTACTTACCATGAATTCAACTCTTTAAGCATGGCTTTCCTCACGCATTTCTAGTTGTCAGTTCGCTCTGAAAATGGCACCTATTTTCTCACATCGCTTAAGCAAGATACTGTGACACACATCTCTGATCACATCCATGAATGGAGATGTAGACGTCACATGATCAAATTTGAGATTGCTGATCAGTTACTCATTGAATGGTTTACCAAGTCATTCGTTGTTCCAGTTGCTCATGATATAACTATGTGTTTGGATGCGTTACCAAAGAACAAGCCATTTCTCTTTCCCAATACATATATCTCATTTATTCTCAGTCTGCAACTTTGTATGAGTTATTAGTCGATGCTCTACAACCATCATCCTATCCAAAGACATCGAAGTCATAGGCTATACCTCCTGTCGATGGAGTAATTGGTTTAGTGTCCTAGACCCTTACCAAATCTTCTTCCAAATGGAAGTCATCTCAAACACTACTTCCAATAGTTCCTCCTAGAATCCACCTAGCCCTTGTAAAACCTCAGAGGTCCATGCTGTCCAGTCTACGATAGTGGACAAATCCTTGAAAGGTAAGAAGAAAGGAAAAGGCAAGGGTAAAGACGATGCCCCAAAATAGGGTCCTCCTAAGCCATTTGCTGGCGATTCTTCACAACGGAAGCCTAAATATATGTTCCTCATTTGCGAGGAGGATCACTATACTAAGGATTGTCCCCGACGGTCTGAAGTTAGTCGTTTTCTCAAAGGGACCCTAGCTATCCTGAAACAACCATTTCCATCTCAGCAGACTCAAATGATAGAACAACCTCAATCATTTGCTTGCTCAGGTCCTCAAGAGTTCATGATGAGTATGCCTATTAATGTGGCTACTAGATCAAAAGATTACAAAATCTGGCTTTGACAGCTAGGAAAGAGAAAGAGGCCACCCCTTCTTCTTTGGCCCCAAGTTCTGGCCCTCTTCATATCAAGCGCCCCAACCTTGATTCCACCATTCGACCACCTTCTCGAGATGTGCTAAGGAAGTCCTCGTATAGTCCCAATGCTCAAGCCACTCAACACTTTAATATTGTTGAATATTTGGCTCAAGCACCATCAACTATGCCTGCTCTCGAGGTACTCCAAAGTTGTCCGTCTCAATAGAAATCTTTGCTGTCGGCTACTGGGGGTATTGATCCTATAGATTTCCCATTATTTCAATGGGGTTCTCATGTGACTCGTAACCCTCCCTCACCTAATGAGCATGGGGGAAAAGCCATATATGCAATCTACTCTATTCTTTGGCCGAGTTGATGCTTACTCGTCATGTCAATGGTAGAACTCTAGTGTTCATCTGTGTTGATTGATTATCCAAGTCCCAACATGGAATCCCTCATAAAGTACTATTCTTAGGTCATATTGCATGGTTACTTGTGTACATTAGTGTGTCATTCATTTTTGTGCAGTGTGGTTTGATGTGTTAGTTTTCAAACAACTTTCATGTTTACTATGTTTTTCCTTGCTTTGCAGATGTCTATGACTCCTCACATCGGTTTCGCTGATGGTGCTTGCCATAGTACCCAGAATCTATCCTCCGTGACATGGGCCATTTATGACCCTCATGGTGAGTTGATTGATCTTCAAGGTATTTGTTTAGGTCATACAACTAATAACATTGTTGAATACAACGCAATCATCGAAATGTTGTCTGAGGCCTTCGCTCTTGACATTCAGGAATTTGTTGTCAACCTAGATTCACAACTTGTTTTCCTTCAACTAAATGGGAAATATTGTGTCACAAACCCTAAGATATTGAGAATGTATCTACATATTCGTCTACTGGAAATAAATTTTTATTACATTACATATCATATTCCTAGACACATGAACACATTGACAGACGCATTAGCTAACTATTTGTTGCATAGACATTTATGAAACATATGAAAAGACAAAACAAATCATTTGTATCATAGTAAGCAAGAATATACAACATATATATGGCGATAATGTTTGATACATCAAAACCCCAAAAAATAATATGTGTGTTCAAGTAACATCAATGGCCTAGAGGTCTCATATATTCGTGGTGCGCTGGCCTCAAAAATGTGAATTCTAGACCTAGGAACTAATCAACATGGTGATCATGGTAACATGAAACTACTCATGTAACACGAGTCAACAATCAGCGGATTCGATCTGATACCCCCACCACATGCGTTTGGAACTAGCATGGGATGTCTCCCACCCGGGCATACTCTGGGATACCATGAATCAACCCCTCAAGGTTCCTCACAATCTCCTCCTCATTGTCACTCCTCTCCTAATAAGAAGCGACATCAAACTGACAAGCAACATGCCTAGCTATCGAGGAAATCTCAGCAGGACACTCTGGTCCAACATTTGCATTGATAAAACAAAATGTTATAAACACATATCTATAAAAAACAATTGAAAAATCCAAAAAATTAAAAATTGATTTTTTTACATTCATCGTTGAAATCCTCCCCATCTAGCAGTGGCATGTCTGGATCTCCGTGAAAGTTGGTACCACTGTATGGCCAATCCTCCACTATGATCAACTGTTTTCGTAGCCATGAAAAGAAGGCAGGCCTGTAGGATATATGCTGGCCCCTAGTGATCCTAGGCATAAAACAAATCCAATGGACCATCCATGGGTCTCGCGACATATGAGTAGATCTACCTCAGTTAGCTGGTATTTGAACAATAAAACCCGTTCCAAGAAGAAGGTCACTAGTATAGATCTAAAGCAAAATTGCTTCAGATTCCCCACCTTAGCTTTTTGACAGCTAGCGTTTCATGTTGATCTTCATGGCTTCAACCCAATTGAATATTGTTGGTGTTGTACAATCGATAACATATAGAAACTTTGACTTGTTAGTATCGTGCTTTGCTTGGGACCCACCCACTCTGTTGATAGTCAACAATATCACTCTCAGTGTTAGATCTCGCACAATGGTAATCTCAATCTTGTTGCTCTTGGATTTGAGGGATTCTGGGTAATGTTCGGTAAGTAGCACGGGTATGCTTTCCCCAATCAGTTGTGACCCATATAGGTTGACTGCTTCCCCTCTTCAAGGATAGTCCTATGATGAAGTAGATGTCTGAAGTTTTCAACTCGATCTCCTAGCCACCAATGATAAATATTTCCTAATTAATGTCCTAGAGAATAATCATGTATCGAAGTAGCTTAGGTTGAGCCTGCATCCCTGGTGTGAGAAAGAACTTGAGGAGCCCATAGTTCCTCAAGGCGTCCAAGCAATCTGGATCACTCATTGCTTGAGTGTCCACATATTCATGCTCACATTCTTTCTAGTCTACCATTTTCGACGATTCTTTCTTGTAAAAACCATGTATTCATGTCAATAATCATTTTTGGTAAGTAAAATTTGAATTCAAATGATGGATTTGAGAGGAAAATGGTTTTTTATTTATTCACGGCACTAGTGCACCTGTTTTAAAATTAGTTGCGCTGATGGCACGGTTGGGCATTTTAACAACCCTCGGCCAATGCAATTCCATACCCAGAAATCGCATCGATCGAGGGCGATTTTTTTTCTAAAACCTCCCTCAAAAATCCCAAAAATGGACAAAAAAAGGAATAAACAATATGGGAATGGAGCTTAGGGACTTGACTCTTACTTGTAACTGATGACTTAGCGAATGACCTCTCGGATCTCTCGCAATCTGCTCTCGAAGGATTAGGGAAAAAGTGGGTAAATTTTTTTTCACATCAAGGTAAAATGGTAAATGGTAAAAAATATTTACTTTTCCCTCATTTTATTTAGTCTTTCATAAAATGTTATGGTTTTTAAGTATTTTTGACCTATTTTGCCCCAAGAATTGGATAATTCACTTTACCTTTTTTGCGTAGCAATAGGTGATGGATGTTCGATGATGGTGTGGAGTCATGTTTCAGCTCTTTTCTCGACTCATAAAACTTAAATGAAAAGATTGTTGAGTATTTTTCCCTTTTGACTCGTAAAAGAGAATAAAATGGGGGGTTCGCTTTCAAGCTCTTTTCCAACCCTTTAAATAAGAAAAGATTGTCGAGCTCTTAACATTTCAAACTCGTTAATGGATGCGAAACATCATGCACCCAGTACATGTTTACCCCTTTTTCGGGCTAGGATGCACTATTTACGAAAAATATACTTGACTGAAATGGTCAAGCGGTTCTCTCAAGTATTGTTTTCTACCTTTTTGGGCTTCAGAGACACAGATGTACGAAAAGGGACCATGTTGATTTTCCCTTTCTGTGCCTTTTTTGAACTCTCTAAACATGAAAAAGATACCAAGTTCCACCTTTTTTAGACTCGTTAAAACATACAACGACATCGGATTAGTCACCATGAAGAACACGAGCTTCTCCTTCCTATGGCTCATTAAACTTACTAGGTCAGATTCATCCGAAGGATGAACTTACAGTGCAATCATATGCTATCACCTTCAAGCTTGCGATTAAAAAATAATTGGGGTACCTACCAGGTATGGTGGGGGAAAATTTGGAAATTCAATCAGTTGTGTTGGTAGCTCAGTCTTGAACATGACACTTTCTTCTTCATGTCGGGTTGGGATATCCTCCTTTTTATCGTTGACCTTCTGGGTTGGGACATTTATTTTTTCCTTCCATTTGATCTCTGCCGCATCATGATGACCATCAATCATATGGATCCAAAAGCTGCCAAACTTCTAGTCCTATCGCTGATATGTTCAATAGTTGTCCTTCTGTAGTTACACTTACCCCTGATTCTCTGTATCATCCAAAATCATTTTGCATCCCTTTGTCTCATGTGATGATGTGGGATACATTATGGCCCTCCTTGGACATGATCGCTTCCTATCAACTTCAGCTTATTATCTAGGAAGTTGTCCAAGAGACTTCCTTCCAGTACCTTAGAGCTTGCATTCCCTAATGGCAAGTTCTTCGCACTCGACGACAAGTCCACATCATTGGCTTTCGATTAAGTGATTTCATGGGTGTTCAACTATAGTTCCTTTATTCGCATTTCGTGAATTGTGATGATAGCACCTTGAGGACCATTGTCATTATTGGTGGTTTCTCTCGTGCTTGTTAACAATTTACATCATTGGCTGGTAATCAGGTGATTTTCTGGCATGTTCGACATCAACACATCTGTTCACATGTTAGAATTTGTACTTTGATCAGGTCGTGTTGGAGTGCAAGACCCTAGGATCAGATTACTAAATTTCAGGTTGTAAGGTGACGTGACATGATCATGTTGATATACATGTCTCTCTCAGATGGATGTCTGTGACCATACCATGAGTTGTCATATCTGATCCTTCTCATTATTGGATGGTTGCAACCATACCTTGGTTTTGATATGATCGTCTTTATCGGATGGTTGTGCCCATACCTAGATCCATTTACATGATATTTCTCAGGATGGCTGTGTCCATCCCATGATTCATGTATCATTTGACAAAATTTTCGGTCATGTATATGTATTTGTACTTGCTTGCAGGTTTTCCGATGAGGGACTCTAGTTCCCCACATTCATTCATAAAGTATTTCATCCCTCACCCTAGTTCGGCCTTCACACTTTAGGGGGCATCTGTTGTACAATATTTTGTCACTATCCTTGTACTCCCCATTCCATTATCCTGGAGGGCCTCTACAGTGAACCCTACATGCTTCCCTTTCATGAATAAACTCCCATTGTGTCCCGCTTCATGAGCAGAACAATTCCCTTTTTCATCATTTCTCAAAAATCTTCTATTTTTCCCAGTTTACAAGACCAATTCTAATGACCAGTGTCCTCCTCGCATAGATATGCAGGGATTAACATTGTCCCTAGCACTAACTGAAGTGACTAAGCCTTGTTCCAGTTGTGCCAATCCTCTTTTGGAAAGTTTTTTAAATAAGGAGCCGAAGCTTCTAGCTCTAGAAGCTTTGTAAAGAATGTCTGGTAAATGGTTGGGCTGGATGGAGTCGAGGGTGTCAGTTTGGGATCCTTTCCCCTATTAGGATGGAAGTACCTCAAGAGATAAGACCTTATCCCATGAGAAGAGGAACCATCTCCCATCCATTCATGCTATATAAACCTTCCTTTTTCCCAAGCACAAGCTAGTGTTAATGTAGGTCTGCTAGTGGTAATTAAGTTTGGAGTAATCAGCAAGTTATTCATAGTTGTAGCTATCTATTTGTGTGTGAGGGAGAAGTGTGAATTTGGTTTAGTGTTAAGACTAAAGGGAAGAGCCTTAAAACTATCATTGTTAAGGCCACCATGGAATGCTAATGGAAGTGTGTGGAAACTTGGTTTTTTCGAAGGAGAACAACAACATCAAGACAATGGGTGTAATCTCTTCTTGATTTAATATATATGCAACTATCGATTGATTTCCTACATGATGTGTCATCTCACATGTTTATGGCTTAATTCTTCTTTACTTTTTAAGTAGGTTGAATTACAAATTGTTTATTATCACAGTTGCTGTTTGCTGTTGTTTACTTGTTTTAGGTGTTTGAAGAAGGAAACGAGAGATAGTTGGAGTGAGCAAGCAAGGTCATCACCAAACGGGATAATCATACTAAGAGGTAGGCCCTGTTAATTGGTTCTAACCTAAGGAAATATTCCATAGAATGTCTTGTTTGTGGCTAGACCCACTATCGAGCTACAGGAATTTTTTGTGTCCACACTTAGAAATTTTCTTCACCACAGGTATGCACAAGGAGAGCTTCACTGGGCGGAAGGAATATAAAAGAATGATGAGATTAAGGTTTGGGTATGCTATTACCCAGATAAGAGAAAAGTAAAGTGGGAAGGATGATTCGCCTGATCATCTGGCATGAGGTACATAGGCCTAGGGAATGGAGCCACAACTACAATGGGTGCACATTTTCTGTAATACCTTAGATACAATCCCCATGAGCTGCGATTTGGAAACAAAGCTTCATCACGGGACAACTGAATGGGATATCTTAAGAGAGAATTTCTTATTAACTTTCAACTTTGAGGATGGGTTTGAATGCATTGATGAAGTGCTCCAGGAGATAAAAGCAGCTATATTCAAAACACCTAAGGAACTGGTAGAATGAGCTAAGCCAGATTGGAGTACACAACTGCACCATCCATGGGAATGTTACGATGTGACTACCGAAGAGGAAGAATAATACCCATAGAATATTAACATTCTAGATACAGAGGGACAACACAAAGTCAAAGGACCAAAAGCTAAGAACCCGGGTATATCAGAACCTTTGAAAACTAGACAACTAAATATTAGATCTGAAGCAGGGCCTAAGTTCATAAAGATAGGAAACTATTGGGATGAAGTTACAGTCAATAAGGTGGCTGAACTACTGTGAGAATACCACGACCTATTTCCCACAAAGTTTTCAAATCTGAAGGGGATCATTAGAGATTTGAGTGTTATGAACATTACATTGAGACCAGATAAGAAGCCTGTTAATTAGAGACCTTATCAGCTAAATCCAAAATATAAAGAAAAGGTGTGCCAAGAGCTTGATAAGATGTTAGATGCAAGTATTATTGAACTAGTAGAGGAATCTGATTGGGTAAGCCCAATAGTTGTCCAAAAGAGGAAACAGAAAGGCGAAATCAGGATAAGCGTAGATCTAAGAAAGTTGAATGATGCATGCGTACACGATCCGTTTCCAACACCATTTAGAGATGAAGTATTAGAGAATGTTGGTGGATAGGAGGCTTATTCGTTTACTGATGGATTTTCAGGATATCATCAAATAAAGATCGAGTCGAAAGATCAAAGCAAGTCAACCTTCACGATGGAGTGGGTTTTCTTTTAGTATACAATAATGCCATTTGGATTAAAGAATGCACCTACAATCTTCTCCTAGGTTGTCATAGAGAAATTCAAAGAATTTATCCATAAATTTTTGAAGGTTTATTTTGACAATTGGATTGTGTTTGGGTTGGTGAAGCACCATGTTGCGAGTCTATGCCTTATGCTGGATACATGTCAAAGCTATCAAATCGCACTGAATTTGAAGAAGTGCATATTCTATGTGCCCATTGGAATTTTTCTCAGCCATGTAGTATGTAAGCAGGTATTGATGGTGGACCTTGTGAAGATTGTTGTTATTGTGAATTTGGAAACTCGCAGAATGTAAAACAGTTGCCTGCGACCTTGGGGTACATTAGGTATTATAGAAATTTTATCGAGGCATATGCTCAGATATCCGCGCCGATGGGAAAAATATTGAAGAAAGATGTGATGTTTTGTTGGGATGAAGAACGTTAGCACAACCTGGATGTATTCATGGAAAAATTTAGGGCCTAATATTCGTAAATTGGCTAATTTTCCATGTTTTTTCAAAAAAATGATTCGTTAACTTCCATTTTTTATAAAAAACTTTCCGCAAATTTTATAGTATAAAAATATTTTACCTTAAAAATCACTAAAATTTTATATAGAGACTATAGAAATTTATTATAAGTTTGAATATTTTTACAGAAATACCACCAAACATTTTACAGATGTCATATCATGGACTAGTGAGATTCGCCAAGGTTTCTAAATTATTGGGTTGTGTTATATTCTTTCCACGTAGTTAACTGGGGGTTTGAGGGGTCCCCGTAACCCCACTTTATAGGGTCTGGGGTAGCGCCCCAGAAAATTTTGATTTTGGACCCTATGTTAGGTTGGGCGGACCCACCTATGGTTTTATGCATGATTTTTGCACATGTTTTTTTTGGATGTGATGGTTTTTCGTTCCATGGTATTAGATGCGATGGTTTTCAGTCCATGCTATTGGATGCGATGTTTTTTCAGTCCATGGTATTGGATGCTTCGGCATGTATAAATATGTATTATAACATTAAAAGGAACATAATGAAAAATCAAGCTGGTAGCCTTGGTTTTGGGATCCAGTGGGAAAATCTTTGTGTATATGTGTTTTATGCGTTATGCTCTCACATTGTTTATTTTTCTATGTTTTACAATTCGTATGCAGGTAATTTCTATACAGGGCTAAAACCTACATTTGGTATTAAAGCTATTTTTGGCTTCAAGGGGATGCCTTTGTTGCCGAGGGGTTTCGTTCAGACCTATGGTAGACCTTGTTTAGTGGGATATCTACGAGATCGATTCTGGTGGTGAAAGAAGATGGTGAGTGGTGGAAAGATAGAGATCGAGAAATTTAATGGTCATAGTTTTGTGTTGTGGAAACTCAAGATGGAGGATCTATTGGTGGATAAAGATCAGTGGATTATGGTAGATCCAGGTACTAAACCAACCAGAGTGACCGATGAAGAATGGAAGAAGTTGGATCAGAAGGCAAAGAGCACAATACGACTGTGTCCTCAGATTTAGTATTGCTGAATGTATTAGGGGAAGCTACGACAAAGGTTTTGAGGGACAAGTTAGGGACTTTGTACCAATCTAAGTCTCTGGTGAATAAACTATTCCTGTGGAAAAATTTGTATAACCTGAGGAAGAAAGATGGAGACTCGGTGACAGAGCATCTGAATGCATTTAATACTATGGTAAGTCTATTAGCATTTGTTGATATTAAAATTTTAGATGAAGATAAGTGCATCAGTTTGTTGTGTTCTCTACAAAATTCATGGGATAGTTTGGTTCTTGCAATAGGTAGCAATGCAACTGCCTTGCATTTTGATAAAATAGTCTCTTCCTTGCTAACTAAGTAGTCGAGACAGAAAAATATGGAGAGCCAGAATGGTGATGCCTTGTTTGTACGAGGACGGTCCTAGAACAGAAGCAAAACTAAGTCATTTAGTGGGAGATCTAAATCTAGAGGGAGATCTAAATCTTGAGGAAAACCTGTAAAGGTGGTGTGCTAGAAATGTGGAAAGGAAGGGCACTTCAAAAGGGACTATAAATATAAAGCTCTTGATAAAGGAAAGGGATCTGATGATGCTCCTTCTACAGAGGTGAAAACCACCTCAGATGAAGGTGGGGATGTGTACTTGGCTTCTTCAAGTAAACATGTAGATCAGGAGGCATGGTTGATTGACTCAGGTGCATCCTTTCACTTCACTCCCCATAGAGAGTGGTTCTGCGAGTATGAGAAATACGATGGTGGTGATGTCTTCTTAGGAGATGATAGGAAGGCTAGAATCATTGATCACGGAAAAGTAAAGTTGAAGTTGCAAGGTGGAAGAGTTAGAACCCTTCCGGGTGTTCTGCATATTCCTATGTTGGCCAGAAATCTGATTTCTGTAAGCAAGTTGGATGATGCAGCTGTAAAGACAGTGTTCAGGAAGGATACCTGCAAGATGGTTTGAGGAGCACTGGTATTGATGCGGGGAGTTCAGATTGGAACTCTGTACAAGCTGCAAGGTAGCATTGTTGTTGACGGGTGCAATAGTTCTATGGTTCCTTAAAATGGAGTAGAAAATCTAGTGGTCTCTGGCGAGAAGACCATGTTGTGGCATCAAAGGCTTGGACATATTGGAGAGAAGGGCCTTCGAATACTTCATGGTAAAGGTATGGTAGAAGGTATGAGTAATAGCTCTCTGGATTTTGATTTCTGTGAAAATTGTGTATATGGGAAGCAGAATCGGGTGGGTTTCCCCTCTGGTGGTAAGAGGACGAAACAAATATTAGAGCTTGTGCACAATGATGTGTTTGGACCTGTGAAAGTTCCATCACTGGGTAAGTCTGTGTACTATGTATCATTTATAGATGACTTCTCAAGGAATACATGGATATATTTCCTTAAGAAGAAATCTGAA
>APFE030061363.1:25191-51430 GCA_000404065.3 Pinus taeda | reverse complement strand
AGATGCATTGACAAAATCTGTGAGCTCTAAGAAGTTCTCTTGGTGTAGAGAAACAATGGGTGTTTCAGGGCTGGAAAAATGACTAAGCTCTCTTGTGGAAAGAAAACAACAAGTAAGAGAATGTTGGGTTGTGTTATATTCTTTCCACGTAGTTAATAGGGGGTTTGAGGGGTACCCATAGCCCCACTTTATGGGGCCCATGGCAGCGCCCCGAAAAATTTTGATTTTGGACCCTATGTTAGGTTGGGCGGACCCATCTATGGTTTTGTGCATGATTTATGCACATGTTTTTTTTGGACACGATGGTTTTTCGATCCATGGTATTGGACGCGATGGTTTTCAGTCCATGGTATTGGATGTGATGGTTTTTCGGTCCATGGTATTGGATGCTTCGGCATGTATAAATATGTATTATAACATTGAAAGGAACATAATGAAAAATCAAGCTGGTAGTCCCAGTTTTGGGATCCAGTGGGAAAATCTCTGTGTATATGTGTTTTATGTGTTATGCTCTCACATTGTTTATTTTTCTGTGTTTTACAGTATGCAGGTAATTTCTGTACAGGGATAAAACCTACATAAATGTTAAGATAAATTTCCATCCTTAAAATTTTTCCTGGATGTCTTAAATGAAAAGATGGTAACTACGCCTATTTTGATGTTCCCATACTGGAAGAAAGAATTCCATGTGCATGTAGATTCCTCTTGCATTGCACTAGGTGCGATATTAACATAGGAACGACAAGAAGAAATTGATCATCTGATAGCCTTCGCGAGCAGAAAATTATCAAAGTATGAGAAGGATTATTCCACTAAAGAGAGTGAAGGGCTGGTGATGGTGTACGCATTGCAAAAGTTTCAACATTATTTGTTGGGTGGACATTTAAAAATGTATATAAATCACTCCACATTGAAGTGACTAGTTAATAAGCTTGTGTTGGGGGGGGGTATCTGTTGATGGTTATTTTTGTTTCAATAATATGACTTTGAAGTGATTGTGAAGCCTAGAAGGCTGAATGTAGGACCAAACGATTTGTTAAGGATTGAAATGGGTGAAGAACCAAATAGTTTTGAGGAAGGACTACCCGATGCATAGCTCTTTGTGGTGCATGTCATGTATGACCATTTTGATGACATCATTCAGTTTTTAACCATGGTACAACTCCAGAAGGATATTCCACTCATTAGAAGAAGGAATTAGTAGCCTGCTCTGCAATTGTTTTAGCGATTTTAGGTCACTTATATAATATGGGAACAGATGAAATACTACGAAGGTATGTTCTAGAGTTTGAACACACTAGTATCCTTGCCTAAGCACATGGAGGAGTGACAGGAGGACACTACACAGGAAAAGTGACTGCACAGAAGATTTTGCGCGCTGGGTTATGGTGGCCAACACTACACAGCAATTCTAAGGTGTACTGAAAGGCATGTGATGGTTGCCAAAGGATGAGAAAGCCTTCACGACAGGATGAATTTCCTTTAAACCCTTTGGTTTCATTGCAGCTATTTGATAACTGAGTTATTGATTTCATAGGCCCAATACAACCACTAGGAAAGAAGACGGGCACATGGTATATTATAACTGCAACATAATATTTAACCAAATGGGTGGAAGCGTAGTGAGTGAAGGATTGTACAACTGCCACTATTGCAAGTTTTTTGTTTCAATATGTCTTAACATGATTTGGATGCCCTAAGGTGTTAATGAATGATAGGGGTACACATTTCTTGAATGAAACAATCAGCGCGATGCTCAAAGAATTCTAGGTATACCACCAAAATTGCATGCCCTATCACCCACAGGTGAATGGAACGCTGGAAGCATTTAACAAGATCTTGGAGAACACATTGAAAAAGGTCTGTAACATGTAGAGGAATGATTAGGATATGTGCGTACTAGCTGTACCATGGGCCTACAGGACGACTTGCAAGAAGTTGATAGGCCAAATGCCGTTTAGGTTGGTCTATGGGATTGAAGCATTGATGCCCATGGAATATATTGTGCCAAGTCTACGTATTATAGTTTTGCCAGAGATGGCAGATCGTGAGACCTTGGAGGAACATATCACATAAATGACGGAGTTGGAAGAAGACCATTTTCTTGCAGGATTTCACCAGCAAGTGCAAAAGGAACGAGAAAAAGCATGGCATGATCAACATATTAAGCTGAACACTGTCAAGGTGGATGCTTTAGTGCTTCTATATAATAGCAAATTCACAAAGTTTCTGGGGAAATTTCAAATGCATTGGTTAGGTCCCTACATTATTAAGAAAATCATGGGTGGTGGCGGAGTTCAACTCGTGAAGCTGAATGGGGAGCCATTCCATGGAAGAGTGAATGGAAGCAGGTTGAAGTTGTATATAGTGGATCGTACCCCCGTGCAACGACTACATGGTAGAAAAACAATATTAGTAATCCAGGCAGTTGTAAGGGAGTGCAATACTATAAACTACGCTGCTCGATAAGGAGAAAAATATAGTAAGGAGGCTGTGTGACAGGAGAAAGGAGTGCGCTAGGAAGAGCTGTGCCATGAAGGATGATGTCACGTAGTCAAGTCGAAAAGTGGTCATTTAATTCACTGTTCATGATTAGATAGTGGAAATCCCATTAGGATGAGTGGTTAGGTGACATTTATGACAAAAATCTTTGGATATTTTTCACCAAAGATGCATTTATGATCAGAAAATGGAGGGAACGGTCAGATCTGAAATTGAAAACTCCTATAAATATAGCATGTTGGCCTGTAGAGAAACACTTTGCATTATGAGAAGTGTTTGTGAGCCCTATTGTTTTAATTTTATGAAGCGCGCAGACAAGGAAGAACTCTTTTCATGACCATTGTTATCAAACCTATCTGCAGTGACCCGTGAACTTATTTTTGAACAAATGACTGCAACAAATCCTGCAGAGGCTGTTAGTTTTGAAGCCGCCATCTTCAACACGGTGACCCCTGAAATTGTGAGCATGGAAGTTATGCCCTCAGTGCCTACGATTCCAAGGTTTTCTAGGCCGAAGCAATCAGCTACTAAGGATAAGTAGAAGAAATCTGTATTGGTGAGGCAGTCATCGAGGAAGAACTCGGAGTTTCAACACAAGGAGAAGAAGGATAAGGCAAAGTAGCCAGAGAAAATAGTGGAATTGGAGACAAAAGAACTCCGCAATGGCATGGAGGAACTAGATGCTGAGGAGGGCGAGCCTATCACAAGGGTCCTGGAGTATATCCCTTCGTGGAAAGGGAAAATGAAAGTAACCAAAGACCTAAATTTGGGTAAATTTATGGTCTCTAAGCCACCATTACTAGAACAAGTTGTTTTGAAGGCACGGTCTTAGCACACATCCCAGTATTGAAATGGAGGATTGGGATCTTGCTGACCACGAGAAGTTCCCTCACTTAGCTACTAATAAGTACATGACGAAGATATACTATGAAGAAACTGGGGTTACACAGATGGAACCCATGAAATGGGTCAGAGGCATCGAGCAGGCCAGTTTAATGCACATGCTTTGTGTACGACACTTCCACCGGTAGATTATCAACACTGTGTGTATGCACTAGCTTCTTATGCTGGTGCATGATGGGTGCTTGTGGCTCATTGAACCCATCCCTATAACTGATATGCTCATTCACAGGATTACGCAACTGCCCTTAAAGGGGCGAACCTTGCCAAGGAGTTTGGAGGAAAAAGAAGAGAAAAGGAGCTGATGGATAAGATGAAAACTGAATTTGGATTGATCAAGAAGTAGCGCAGATATTATATCTACTCAATTCAAGACTAGGTGGTGCAATTTTCTGCCCAAATCAAGATGGGAAGATAATGAGGAAATATCATGCGAATGAAGTTTCGATGTCACTAGTTTCATTGGTTGTACCGTGCGTGAAGGGGGTGTAATACAACTGGGCACAATACTTATGTAAGGAATTCATTGCAAACTGCTGCAAAGCACAGGAGGAAGGTAAGGCATTTCAATATGCCTAGCTCCTATTTCTAATTTTACTAGTAGCATGGCATTTGCTGGAGGATAGTTAGTTTCCTCCATAGGAAGAAGTTTTACCAGAGGCAGCAAAGTTTGCTTCGTTGTGGGCGACAAAGGATCTGGATAGGATCAAGGAATCCAAGGTTTTTTGGATATTGGTTGAAATGGATCTACGCAGTGTAATAAGTCAGTGGCAAAGGTTGTCTCAAACCCTTTTTTAGTAGTTGAGGGCCTTCGTGGAGTTTAAGGCCGACTTCCATAATGTCTTTATCCAGGCGAGGCGAGCCTCGAAGAAGATCTGGCACAAGTTTCCTTACCTAGTCTCAAAGACATGCGTGTAGGAAATTGTGGGGAGTTGGCCAACAGAGGTGGCGAAAATCCACGGATGTTGGTGCAGGTAGTAGTCAAGGTGGAGAAATATTTTTTTCATAAACAACAGCTACACAGAAACGAAAAGAAGTAGCTTAGTCAGCAACATGAGCATTGGTCGAGCAGAGAAAGAAAGAAGTTGCTGCTATGGAATCTGTTGAAAAAGAGTGCACTGCAAAAGAGTGTACTGAGACATAGCACACTAACATAGGGGAAGTCAAAGCATCAACTTCCCAACATATTGAGAAGCAGGAATTGTCTGAGTAGGGTGGGGACAGAGGGGAGGAGCAAAGTACTCCCTTCATGCTGAAGAAGTGGAGTAAGTAGACAACCGTTAGGCCAATGAAGAAGCACAAATCAAATAAACAAGTGTGCATTGACCCAATGGTCCTCACAGAAGGGGACCTCGATGAAATTGGGGACAAAGTCAAAGACACCACAATGGAGCTGTGGCAACATTTTGAGCAGCAATATATGCAGAGGCTAGAGAGCATCCAGAATGATCCATGTGAGCTGCAAATCCAAACAGGTAGGATTCAAGCGAGTGTAGGGCAAGCGAGCAGGATGCAAGTGAGCTTGGTGCAAGGGAGTGATAGAGTATTGGATATTGAAAGGACTCTGGACCTTAGAGTCCTCTCCTTACTAGAAGGATCAGTCCATGTGGAAATAGAGGAAGACCACACTCTACTAGGCACTATCAAAGATATAGGGGTAAACTTAGCCGCGCTGCCACTTTAGACTCTCCATGCTACATCTAGGGGTATCTGACTTGCTTAGAATTAGAGAGAAGTGCACACTTGCAGTAATCTATGAGGTTAAGATAAACAACAAACAAATATTCACTGAGAAGGCTTAGGCTCTGAAAGAAAAAGAAGAACTAGAAGCACAAAGTCAGAGTCTAGAAACCGCAATAACACAAGCATGTAATTTAGTCAGAGTTACATATTTCAGAAGATTTGGCAACTACAAAGAAGGTTAGAAAATTGGCTAATGCAGTCTGTGAATCCAAATATGAGATAGGCAAAGTCATGTTTGAATTCCATATGACAATAGGAGAATTACAATTGAAGCTACAGCCAACTACTCCCCCAGAGGTCAGGGAGTAACGCAATGCAACCATTAAGGAGAGTATGAATACTCTAGAGATTGAAGTTAAAGGATGTGATTTTATTTTCAACCATGCCATGGAATTATGGGACACTTTGTAGGAGGACCCAAACCTATAGAGGTTGAGTACCGAAATCAGAGAGACCCATCAGAAATATGATGAGATTAGGGCGACTATGCGCACATTGGTGCCAGTCCAGCACTTTGTGCACCTACAGGAAGGGAATTTGATATAGGCACAAGTACATGAATTACAAAAAAACGAAGTACCTTGGATAGAAGAGGCCAACGAGATTTCTTAGACCATTAAGGAGAAACTCAAAGCTCTGCAGTAGACTCATAGGACCATGTAGCTTGCGATAGAGAGACCAACTACAGAAAAGCTGGTTGAATGAGTGAAGAAGGCTACAGTACAAGGTACCATGGAGCTGAACGCATTGAAGCAACAGTTCAGTGAGCTTTGCCACAAAGTCGAGAAGACAACTAAGTGACTCGAGGGTGAGTCACCATATTTTAGTTGGAGGCCTTTTGGGATAGTGTCCCTAGGGTCAATTCTGGGTTAGTTTAATCAATTTTTGAGTAGAATTTTGTAAAGAATGTAAAGTCTCTGTGAAATGTGGAGTCAAAGGGGCTTTAGCCCCTTATATGGGTAAGTGATAGGATCATTTTGAGAGTTACCCATAGGTTGTAGGCAATGGTATTGTATTAGAAAGGCTATAAATATTTGAGTCATAGCAAGTCTAGAGAGATAAATTTTGGTGAAGAAAAAGTGTAAGAGAAAAGTGATAAGGTAGGAAAGCTTTGTTTCCTGTACTTAGGCGAAAGGGGAAGGGTCCTGCAGCTGATTGCACAGAGACCTTGGCAATTCTGCAACTGATTGCGCGGGCCCCTGCAGCTGGGTGCGTAGGGTGGAAGAGTCTGTAATTTGAATGCTAAACCTAATAAAGACTAATTTTGGACTGACTCACTTGCAGTTGTGCCTTGTTCTAATTCTATTTAATTTTATGCATTGTTTCTTAATAATTTGTTTTCTATGAAGTAAAGAGTATTCTCTGCATTAACCTTTCAAATCTCTAATATATATGCATGAAATGAGTAATGAACTGTTTTCAGGAAGGTAGTAACAAAATCTGTTATGATAACTATTTGCAATAGGTAGATCTACGCGAATGCAGATCTACAGTTATTATTTACTAAACGAAAGTTGTGAGTCTGCTTCTTTTAGTTCTGAAAAGCCTGATTGTAGACCTTAGCGAAGGTTTGGGAGCCAATTGATAGAGTTGTAGTGGAGGATCATAGGAAGATACAGATTTGCACGAAGGCAGATCTGAACCATAATGACTTTAGAATACATATCACACGATCTCTGGAAGCAGAAACTTGGTTCTAGCATCCCCCAATACTGCTTCGTGTGAGACTATAGCATGCGCTATGTGGATTGTTGCCAAAAGGGCCATCAGTTAGGGGTTTTTTGGTTGGAACGAATAACTTTGAACCTGGGTCAGGCCCCCTTAAGCCAACAATGAGAAGCTAGGAGATTCATCAAACTTTGCAGCATGGAAGATTAGATTGGAAGTTATATTATAGGAAAACGATGTTTTGGAATAGGTGTAAGGGAATATGCCTGAGGCTCCACATAATGCTCCCCCTACCATCATGTCCAAGTAAATGAAAGGTGAGATCAAGGCTAGAAAAATTATTATTGATGGTTTGTAATATCATTTACTTATTTACGTTGGAAACTCGAAGAAGTCCAAGGACACTTTTGCTAAGTTGGTTGGGATCTATCAAGTCAACAACTTGAACCACATCATCTTCTTAAATAATAAGCTCAAATAAATGAAGATGAACAAGGGAGAATCTATGTAGGCCTATGTAACGAGGATATCCCAATTAAGGTATTAATTGCAAACTACTGGTGAGACCATATCTGATAGTGAGTTGGTGACGGTCACTTTATAAGGTATTACTCCAATTTGGGGAATCTTCATCACTACTATTAGCTATAATAATAAATTTCCTACATTTGGTGAGCTGGTGGGAAAATTCACTCAAGAATAATCAGGATAAGCTCAACATGAAGGATTCAAAAGTAAGAAGAAGGAGATCCATCAGTATTTATTACTCAAGATAAGAAAAGGAAAGGTAGAGGAGGTCCATCAAAATGAAAGAAATCTTCTCCAACACCCAGGGACTCCAATAGAAGAGAAACGAAAAGAGATAAGGATATGTCAAAGGTTTAGTGTTATAATTGTCATAAGTTTGGCCACTATACTGAATATTGCTAAGAAAGAAGGGATGCTCCAAAGTCAAGATACAAAAGCAATTGTGACTTCAATAACAACAGGCTCAATAATAGAAGAAGAGATGATAGAAGAGGAAGAGATGATATAAGAAAAAAATAGGTTCCATATGATTGTGAAGAAAGTTATCGTCTTCAAAAGAAGTAAAAAATTGTAGGGTTGAATGTAATGCAACTTCTAGCCAATTTGAATATATTCTTATTTCTTCCCTGTCTAGTTCTTCTTCTCCCGATTCATATGATAGTTGGCTAGTAGATAGTGGGGCTTCTAGCCACTTCTCTAGGTATAAGGAAGTCCTCTCAAATCTAGTTGATAGGGAGACAAGTTTGAAGATCATTCTTGGAGACAATTCTTCATATCCTGTGAAGGGATTTGGATCTATCAAATTTGATTTGGACTATGAGGAATTAGTTGTTCTTCATGAAGTAATGTATGTTCTGAAATTAAAGAAGAACTTGGTATCTATTTCTACCTTGGAAGAAAAAGGGATGGGAGTAGCCTTAATAAAAGGAAAAGTCCTCACCTAGCCGATGGAATCCCGAATAAGGGATGATTTTACTTTGGGATCTAGAGTTGAAGGAATTTATAGAGTCACTAAATTACCTCTATTGGAAATGGTCCACGAAACCAATCATCAAAGAAATCTATGACACTAAAGATTGGCTCATCTACATTATGAATCTTTGCCAAAATTGAAGAAGTTAGTATTTGGGATTCTTGATGTTCAAGATAGACATGATGGAGTATGCCCAGGGTGTGCCAGTGGAAAGAAGACAAGGGGACCATTCCCCTTAAGCAAGAACAAGACTAATGACATTCTTCAACTCATTCATTCTGACCTATGTGGACCCATGCTTGTGCATTCTCTTGGTCACCATCGCTACTACATAACATTTATTGATTATTTCTTGAGGAAGACATGGATATTCTACTTGAAGCGTAAGGATGAGGCCTTTGATATGCTCAAGGAATTCAAGGGATTGATATAAAGTCAAACAAGGAAGAAAATCAAGGTGGTGGAGAGTATACATCAAAATATTTCGTTGAATTTTGCAAGAAAGCTGGAATCAAGAAGGAAACTATTGTGCCTTATAATCTCGAACAAATTGTAGTGGCTGAAAGAAAGAACATGTCCATTGTGGAAGCTTCCCGAGCTATGATTCATGGTCAAAATATACCAAAGTTCCTTTGGGGAGAAGAAAAAAAATACAATAATATATGTTCAAAACAGGGTTCCTCATCAAGATTTGGACAACAAGACTCCTGAATACATATTCATAGGTGTGAAAGTTTGACATTGGAAATCACATGATATTTAGATGCCCCATATTTTCCATGTCCCGAAGGACAAGAGGAACAAGCTAGAAGCCATTAGAAGGAAAGGTACATTTGTTGGGTATTGTGAAAATTATGATAATTTAGAATATATATATCAGGCCAAAGGAAGATTGAGTTTTGTGGTGATGTAATCTTCGATGAAGATGATTCCCTTGGAAAAGTAAGGGACCTCTCTCTGCCTCCTCCTTCTAAGAAGAAAGATGATGATATGGATCTACTAGATGGTCCTTTCGTGTCAAAATCTAAGAAGGACAATGTTGATGATCCCATAGGTCCCATGGATCCTTTGGACACTCCTCCAAGTGATCCACCTACCAGAAATAGACCACTATGGCTTTGAGATACATCGTGGGATGTTGAGAAACATGTTCCTACTAGAGAGACCTTTAGAGAAAGTAAGAAGCCATTCCAATATCAAAGATATATTATAGCCATGAGTATGATAATTCAAGTTGAGCCTTCCACCTTTGAAGAAGTTTTGAAAGAACATGTTTGGAAGGATGCCATGGATGAAAAGCATGAATCAATTATGAAAAATGATGTATAGGATGTTGTTAAGAAATTGAATGGAAAATTAGTTGTGACTTTAAAATGGTTATAAAAAATCAAGCATGGAGCTAAGGGAAGCATTGAGAACTATAAGGAAATGTTGATGGTTTGAGGGTTCTCCCAGAAAGAGGGAGAGGATTATGATGATATATTTTCTCCTATTACTCGCTACGCTACTATTAGATCAATTGTTTCCCTTGCTGCTAGTCAAGGATGGACTCTTCACTAGATGGATGTGAGGATGACATTTCTTCATGGAATACCATAGGGATTTGAAGTGAAGTAATGAAAGGAACATTTCTGTAGGTTGAATAAGGCATTATATGGCTTGAATCAAGCCCCCAGAGCATGGTATGCTTGTATTCATAGTTACTTAGTAAAGCTTGGATTCACAAGAAGCAATGCTAACCCTAACCTCTACTTCAAGGTGGTCCAAGGTATGCCTTTGATTTTGGTTTTATATATTGATGATCTATTCTTGGCAAGTAGTGAGCCTTTGATGCTTGATTGTAAGAGGGATTTGGCCTCTGAGTTCAAGATGAAGGATCTTGGTATGATGCATTATTTCCTAGGATTATAGGTTTGGCAGAGATCCAGAGAGATTTTCCTTTCTCAAGGAAAATATGTCGTGATTTTTTTGAAGATATTTAAAATGATATATTGTAAATCCTTGACCACCCCAATAGAGATGAATTTCAAGAAGCTGTGCAAATATGCTACTAGACTTGAATTAGCTAACCCTTCTTAGTATCGATAACTAATTGGTGCATTTATGTTCCTTGTGAACACCCATCCATACATATGCTTTGTAGTGAACACCTTGAGTAAATTCATGAGTAAGACCCTCCATGCATATTGTGTTACTCCCAAACATATTATCTGATACTTGCATGGGATGATCAATCTTGGTTTTAGATACACTTCTAGAGATGTATGACTACATGGATACACTGATGCTGAATGAGATGGAAATCTTATTGATGAGAAGAGCACATCAGGATGTTGTTTTTGTTTTGGGTTTTAAATGATATCTTGGATGAGCAGGAAATAGAATTCCATAAATTTAAACATAGTCGAGGCAGAGTACAATGTTGCTAGCATGGCTAGTTGTGAGTCAATCTAGTTGAGAAATATCTTTGGAGAGTTGTTTGAGTAGGTCTTGGATATATTGTGGCAGCAAGAGTGGGATTCAATTGGTAGAGAATATTGTATTTAATGACAAGTCCAAGCACATTGAGATCAAGTACCACTATTTTCGATACATGGTACATATAGGATCCCTAAGACTCCATCACATATCGATAAATGAGCAGATAGTAGATATACTCACCAAGGCTTTTCCAAAAGGGAAGTTCTTCGTCTTTAGAGAGCATCTTTGATTGATGGATGTGGCCCTCCCAGGTAAGGGTCTCCACTAATTGAGAACACTAAACTATGCTCTTCTCCCCTATTTGAACTTACAGGGAGAGGAATTGAGCTTGAGAGCTCCTAGGGTTGAGGTATATCTAGAAAAGAGGATGGTTATGATCCTTACCCTATGTGGTAAGTAGTATATCAGATATTGTCACCATAGGGTGTGAATTATCCTTGTCATTTATGACGAGTTAGGTATCTCCCCTATCATGATTGAAAAATTATACCCTAGTATGCATCTTACCCACAAGTAGGGTTTGTTGGGATTTCATCCCCATCTAGCTAATGGATTAATATGACTTGAGATGGTATGATCCTTGCATGGCAAGTAGATATCCTTCAAGTATGGCTTAGGATGGTGTGATCCTTTCATAGCAAGTGGATCTTCCTCAAGTATGGAGGATGTAGGTGTTATACCACTTGACTGTTCAAGGTCAACATGGGAAGATCACTGAACATTGGGATGGTTGTGATATTTACCCTATATGGAAAGTTTGCTCTCACTTGTTGACTAAACAATAATATGGATGTGATCCTTGCTAGTAGATGGATCTCGCCCAATTTTCACAAGAAGATAAGATGGATCTAATCTCTACCCTATATGGAAAGTTTGGTCTCACCTGTTTTCTAAGCAATAAGATGGACATGATCCTTGCTAGTAGATGGATCTCGCCTATTGTCATTGGATATAGTGTTATAGATTAAGATCCCCTATGATGTTAAATTATTCTTCTTTTAGATTCGAGAGTGCTCAACAAAGATAGATATCAACAAGAATGAGTAGAGATGACAATTTATTTAATGATGACAAGACATTCTACATGGGTCATGTGATAAAGTCGTAAATTTCTCCCTAACTGAAAGGGAGTGATAATTTGGTAGGTTAGGGATAAATTCCCTTCATTGGAAATTATTCCTCTTTTAGAAAGACCTAAAATTCCCCTTCGAATCACTCAATTTGGTGAAGGAAAAATATATTTTGATGAGAAAACCTACAGTGGCACAAAAGTCAAGGTTGGCCTAAAGGCTAATTAGCCCTTCTCCAACACATATAAATAAGTATCACATCAACCACATTTGGACACACAACACCAAGCATCTCCGTCTTCTCTCATTGGTTTGTACAATATGAAAATTGCAGGGTTCCTTTCACATGTGTGAAGCAAATGTGTCCTTTTGTTGACTAAAGTTTGACTTTCTCTTTGGGTTGATATGACATGCGTTGACCAAGGTTAATTTGACTTCTATTGAATTGTTTGGACTTGTCTTTAAAGGCTAAGTTGATTGACACAAAAATCGAGAATTTCTAGGCATGTTGATTTGCATTGATTGCAAACTTTGACCTATGTTGACACTAGAACAACTGAAGCTTTGACCATAGTTTTGTCTCTTTCTTTTCACTGATATTTGTTGACTATTTTGGGTTAAATTTGACCAACATTGGAGGGCAAGTACATTGACATTTTACCAAGATTTTGGAGGATAATTTGACCACTGATTTGTTGATTGATTGGGGCATAGTTTGACTACTATTGACTTGGACATAATTATAAACTTTGACACTTGACCAGATTTGACTATTGACTCATATTCTTGGATCTTGGTTAGTTGTTTTGTTGGATATGTCAAATATTGAATTTGACTCTTGTTGATGGAATTGAAACATTGATGTACTCTCTTTACTAAACACTCTATGACATTCTAATAAGAATATGAATTTTAAAGAGTTTTCCCCCTTGTGGGGTTTTCCCCTAGTCTTTGACCAATCTTGGTGTCTCCTGTCATTGCTTCTATTTGTCTCTTATTTTTTATTGTATTTATTATTATACCTATAATTGTTATTGATTACTGGAAGATTGAATTCATTTCTATTTGAAGTTAAGAATTGGGATAAAGTTATTGTAACAACATAGAATAATGGAAAATTAACATAAAACAACTCCTAATCTTTGGCCTAATCCAGATCAAGAAATAAGAGAAATAAACTGTTCCTTTTTTCCTCTTTAGCTCGACTCCTTTAGTCCTGCGGTACATCAGAATATAATCCTTATATGAGTGAGTTCCACGTGCCAAATGGATGAGGATAGACACTTACTTATAGTTGTTCCCACATATGAATAGTTGTGTCTCTTGGTAGGCCAACTTGAATATTTTTAGGTGACGACTTGAGCATAATAAAATTAATAATTTCCTTTAATCAAAATTCAAATTCTCTTTCAAAAATAAAATTGTCACAACAAATAATAATGAGAGAAGTACCAAAATAATATCAAAATAATAATCTCCTTTTTTATTTTTGAATTCTCTTTGGGGCTAGATGGGCTTCTTTTGGGATAGATGGGTTTCTCATGGGAAATTCATCCCATAGCTGCCCCAAATTTCAACAAATTTAATGTTCATTTAATGCATAAAAGTTTGATTTATTATAATATTTGTATGTTGAGAAAGGAATTATAATCCAACTTTTTTTTAACAGAATTACATTGAGGTATGATGGTTTACTTTATGGAGTCATCATGAAAGCATATTAAACATATATTTATATTTAATAATATTTAATTATTATATGATTTTGTGGATTAAATTGTTATAGTGGGTATGTATATAAATATATTTAAAGATAATAATTCACATCTTAAAACAAGAATGATTATTAGTAAGTACAATATAATAAATATAGAATATTGATTTATATGATTACTAGTACAACATAAATGATTATAGATCATTTCATTATATTAATATCTTCTAGGTATACTATAAGTATTATCTCATTTAAAAAGGATTTGCATGTAGATATTTGGTTAATCAAATCTATTTTGAAAAGACAATTTATCTTGTAAATTTCAACTATTTAATAAATTTTAAGACACAAGGTGCTAAGATGTCTTATGCTTTAAACAATGTTGTTGCATTGATGAATAATATTTTTAACATTGCCGTTATTTTGTATAATGATCTCTTTCTTTATTCCTTAATGATTTAGCGAAGACTTGGAATCTTTAAGCCTACCCTGCTTAAAGCGTTAGTGGTTTTTGTTGCAATTGAGAAATTTTGAGAAGCCTCTTGTCTTCCATGTTCTTTACATTGTTCTTATACGTGATATACCTAGTCATAATCATTCTCTCAATGGGGGAAAGACACTTCTATGAGGAGCATATGATAGTGGGTATTACATTTATTTTTAAATTATGGGCTATAAAATTATTTTATATATGCTCTATATCTCCCAAGGATCCTTTTGAGATAATACATCCCCAAGCTTCACATTCATATAAGATAACAAGAGTGATAAAGATTCCTTATGAGGAGTTTTTTCTTATCACATAGCAAAAGGTTTTCTAATTTACAATTTCTTTAAAACGCATAAGAAGCTTTCTACTCTCCATTTATCCTTTTCTCAACACTAAAATTCCAATTGAGCTTATGATGAATATTTAGCCCTATATAATTGTGTGAAGGTATTTTCTCCAATCTGTTGCTGTCATATATGAAAGTATCGTAAGTGATATTTTTTGGATTTAATTATTATAACCTTGATTTTATCAGTGTTAAAAACCATGATTATACCTAAGTATAAATCCTTGAGGAATCTTAGTTTCTTTCTAATATCATAGGGACACATCACCATAAGACCAATATAATCAGTGTAAATAAGAAGGATGAATATTATTCTAATGAGAGTTGAGGAAACAAAAAATGCTTCTTACAAACCATTTTATAACTTGTTGATGTATATGTAGAGAAGGTCAGACAAAAAAGGACAACCTTATTTGAATCCTATATTACAATTGATTTATTCTAACTATACTCCAGTGGTCGTCAACATTCTTATACAGTGTTACTACAACAACACTCAACTTGATAGTAGATTTCATCTCTTCTAGCCTATTGCAAAATTTAGTCATGGAAATGGTGTCAAAATATTTTATAAATTCAAGGAAGCAAATAAGGAGACTAAATTTATTATGTGACACTCCTCTACAACGATACTAAGCATAAAAGGTGGCTCATTGTTGAAAGATAGCTGCTAAACCTACCCTAGCATTTAGCACTTTTTCCATTTTCCAAAATAACTGTGTAGATCGACTAAAATGGGGCTAATCATAATGGTATTATAATTAAAGGGATTTCTTTTACCCCCACTTTTAAAAATAGGTACAATGAGGCTTTCAACCCAAGGATTAGGGACACTCTACTTGATTATTAAATTGAAGAGATTGTGTAATGATGGATGATGATAGACATTCCAATTTTAATGTTTAAGTTCAGTATCGTTCAATGTCCTTAGCTTTGCCTTGTGCTATTTGCACAACCCTAAAATATATGTCTTGTATATAAAAAGTTTCATCATTTGTAGAAATGTTTGGAATATTTTCCACAACATTACGACTTTTGTTTTTTAGGTAGGAGTTCCAAACACTTAAGGGAATCATATTATTTTCTTTAGTTTTACTAGTTATAATGTTTCTCCAGAATTTCTTAGGATCTAGATTAATAGTTGCAAAAGCTTCTCTTGCTTTTTATTCACATAATAAATTTTTCCGCCACTTTAATTAGGGTTTTGTATCAATTTATCTTATTATATTTTAGGGACTCATTAGAAGAATTTCTAGTATATTTTATAGCAATGCTACACTAGTTATCATACCAAGGGTTGGTTATTCTTGATTTCCGAATAAATCCCCTCTGTGGATAGAAGTGATCTCCCTAGGTTCAGTGGCTTGGGCCTAGAAAAAACCAAACAAATTACACTATCATTCCCTAGATATATTTGAAATATAAGAAGACTACCTACCTAGTGTTCAATGCAAGCTTTCTTTTTCTCTTCACCCGCTCACTCTAGTTCCAACTTTAACTCGTGAAAGTAGAGTCTAAAAATTAACCAAGACAAGCAAAGAGATTGAGATATACAACATCATATATTCAAATAACTCTAAATAAGGGATCAAGTAATCTTATTCTACACATGTATAATCAAACACATGATGTATGGTAAAACCAATTCACTTTGTATTAATGATAACATAGAAATATTACAACCCTTGTTGAGGCCTTGATGTTGTAAATTTATCCTAACTTTCTCATCCTTTCTCTACCACAATGATAAATCCTTCAATCTCACCAATGCATAAGGATGGATTATGGATCTCAAAACTAAAACTAGCAGCATAAGGAAATAATTAGTCTCCAAAATCCAACCCATACTCTATAGTAGGTATTACTTTTATAGGGAAAATGAGGAAGTTTTAGATCCACCATATGATGGCTAGATCCACTTTGAAAGGAGATAATTTTAATGAGATAAGGGATAAAGCCTCATTAGTAGGAATTCGATATCATATTCAACATAAAATGGATGAATCAACTCTCGAAGCTTCTAGAGAAGGAAGCTTCAAAATTATATTTTATTTTTCCTCATTTCATGGGGTCATCACACTTGTAGTAAAGGCAACCTCCACTAAACAATGTAAGTTTCATGTATGCAACATGCAACATCACATATTGTCATGAAGCTAAGTGTGATGGAGTCGTAAATTAGGGTTTTGAGCCAAAGTAAACCAGGATTCTTATAACTTTTGGAAATAGTTTTGCTTAGGCTATGTAGGGGATTGATACAAAGTGTAACAAATGATAAGAGATCTAGGTTTGGGGCCTTTTGACTAAGTGTAACAAAATGGATTGTAATAGGTTTCCCCTTAAGGTAAAAAGTTAGAAATTGTGGATGAGGATTGAAGTGCTTTACCATGTGAGAAGTCCAAATTGAGAGTTGACTAGTCGAGATTTACCAATCATCAAATAAATGTTACAATACGTTATAATCATGATATAATTGTTGAGGTAGGCATAAACAGACTCAACATATAAGCCATTCTACATGTACAATGATCAAGGTCACATCCACTGATTATGCATTATGGACCCATGATTGAATGATTTTCTATATGACCATAGCTGTCATACTTCATAGATTTGTTTATAAATCCTGAAATCACAACGTAGATGAATGAAATAAAATATAGGGTCTTCCATCTCGTCACTTGACAATACAAATATAACCATGTGAATATATGTATTGAAGTCAAACATGGTAGATACCATCTCATTACCAATGAAAGATGAAATTCGCTAATTGATGCAAGAGGAACCATTGATAATGATAATGACCCTCAATTTTGATCCAGGAGGATCTCATTAGATTAGTTACACAGGTTCAGTGTCGTTGTCAGCATTTAGTCCGGTGTCTTTAGCTTCGACAATGTTGTTTATGGTTCAGGTTGTTTAGGTAATGTCTATGGTTTTCATGGTGTTTGAAGGATATGGTTTTGTACCTAGTTTTCGACATGTGGTTGTCATCAGTTCCACCAGGATATGGTTGTCTATATGTGGTTGTCGTCCGCTTTGCAGGATTTGGTTGTCGATGGGTTTGTCGTCATGTGACGTTTGTTGCTAATGTTGCTTTGTGACATTTAGTTGTAAATGGGTTGTTTTTAAAATAAACCTAATACAAACCTAATCCTAAACCCTAACCATGCATTAATATGACAAAATATAAGTCTAAAACCCATTCCTAAGTCTTAGAACCTAACCTATCAAAATCCATGTATTAATACATAAAACCTATGTTATCAACTCTCAGCCATATATCTATATCTATATCAATCTATTTATATCTATACAACTACATATATATTTATGTATTATAACTTCATGATATAATAATAGATAGTATATATATATAATATATATATATATATAACACATTAGAAAACATTCTAATATACCACCCACTATCTTAACCGTAGCAAAACCACGCGGGAGAAGATCGTGGGGGTAGTAGTCAGGTGAGTAGCAAATGTTAACTAGGAAGGGATCATCGTAGACCGCAAAAACTACTGTGATAGGTTGTGACATGTGAACAAGGGCAGTAATCGTGTAGTTTATTGTAACTACAGCAATGAAACCACACATCGAGAATGAAACTGTCAGGTGGAGAAAGCGCCATGTGATCGGCGTTGTTACCGCACTATTAGGGGTAGCCACCAGGTGTCTGATAGTGATTAGACCCCACTATCCACATGTAAATAGTCAAGCAACTCCACACCATTAGTTAAACTACATACGGATTATTTATTATACAACTTTATTTTGGGTTTTTTGGTTATAGTTTGTTGCTAAATTAATTCAACCACCATGAACCCTTAGCCTAAGGTTTCTACTAGTGGGAGGAAAATGAATTTGTAACCAAATTAGAAGTAGTTCATGCAAATCCATCATAGAAGGAGTTCGAATGAACCTATTGAGCCTATAAATTCATCCTTTTACTCATGAAGGAGGATGAAGTGGTTTTGAAGTTTTGTGTGCAGATTCTGGAGGTTAGAGGCTATTTTTGTTTTCAATGTAATAGGGGCATCAAGAGTCGGAATTGGGAATCGTGATAGGGATCAGAAAGATGGTTTAGAGTGATTTCTTATGACAGTGACCAGAAGTGCCTGCGTGCACATTTAGTTTGGTCAATTTTCTGTATAATCGGCCTCTTTAGTTTTTATCCTAATAAAGTGGTCACCCATCTTGAAAGCGGACCTGGAGACATAGCCCATCAGGGACAAACTCTGTAATCAATATTTATGTCTCGTGTCACTGTGTATTTGTTTTTTTCACTTCTATTTTGCATCTTACTTGTGTTTTATCAATTGTCGTAAATTCATTCTTCTCAAGCAGTTCTCACAATTTCAACACTTTAAGTTAACATTCAATTCACTGTTGGCATAATCAATTGTACTTTAGTTTTAACATATGATCATTTGAGATCATATAATTTTCTATCCGAGTAGGTTGCATTTGTAGAATTTTCCGTTGAATTTTAACCAAGTCAAATTCGCAATGTAGATAAGGAACCCTCGAGAAGATTGATCTAGAGATGGGAAAGCAAAGAGTCGCTCATAAGTCGACCATTGACAGGATCTGCCGTAGGTGAAAATACTAAAACTAAGATGAGTGATGAACAGTTTCAACAAGCATTCTTGACTATGTAGTAGATGTTGGGAGATCTTTATGAGGATAAGAAGGCGAGAGATGCAACTTCTTCTTCAAAGAAATTGAAGAAGGACAAAGGTAAAGGAAAGGCTGATAAACCACCTTAACCTCCATCATCTCATCAATCATATTCTTCTTCCAGTGAAAAATATGAAACAGAAAAGAAACCTAAGAAAACATCTCTTTTGAAACTGGATGTAAAATTCGAGTTACCTATTTATGAAGGCGAAATGAATCATGAAAAGCTAGATAACTGGATTAAGAAGTTAGAAGTGTATTGTCATATTTAGAGCATTTCTGATGATAAAACAAAAATTCAGTTAGCTACACCTAGAATGGGGGGAAAACTTTAATCTGGTGGGAAAGTAAAAGTCAAATAGATGTAAAGCGGAAAGGTACAGTCATCTCTTCATGGTCTAAGTTCTTAAAATCTCTTAGGAAACAATTCTATCCTTTAGGATACATGCAGCAAGTTGTTATTGACTGGTAGCATTTCAGGCAAGGTAAAGGGCAGAGTGTTTAGGAGTTTACTCAGGAGTTCAGAAAGAAAACATTGGTGCTTGGTATTTCATTGGATACATGTGAAACTTTATTAAAATATATCGACAATTTACATTCATATTTGAAGCATACATTATTAATGTTTAATCGTGATGATTTTGATGAAGTGTGTGTTCAAGCCATACATATTGAATTAGGTGGTAGACAATTCAATTTTTTACTGCAATCATCCAAAGAGTTGGAAATCAAATATTCCAATGATAGTAAGGGGAAGAACAATTCAGAGAGAAAGAAATCAATGATAACTCAGAAGGAAAGACCAGAGAATTGGTCATGATGAATCTAAGTGTTGGAAACTTCATCCAGAACTTAAGCCCAAAAAGTTCCTTAAGGAGAAGGATGAAAGAAGGAAATTAGAACAGTCCAACAAGATCTAGCTTCAGATTCAAGTGATGAAAGGAGGATAACTGCCATAGTTTTGATAGGTAAAACTTCTGACACTGGTTCAAGTTCGAATACTATTGCATCTTCATCAAACATAAATCCTTCAAATGAGGATAAAAGAGTTGAATTATTTAACATAAGGATAACTTCTAAGAACAAAAAGATAGATACAATGTTTGACAGTGGATCATAGGCAAATTTAATATCTGAATATTTAGTTAAGATTTTGGGTTTGGAGACATGGAATCATCCAAGACCTTACCCATTAGGATGGCTAAATAAATCAAATCAGATAAAAGTCACAAAACAGTGTTGATTAAGATTTGCCATTACAACTAATTACATTGATGAAGTGAAATTAGATGTTGTTCCAGTAGACATATGTGGAGTTGTCTTAGGAATTCCTTATCTTTATGATCGTGATGCAGTGTTTTATAGAAGAGAGCACAAATATCACCTTAAGAAAGGTGGGGTTGAATTTATTGTCAGGGCACATAAAAGTAAAAATCACTTGAATTTAGTTGTTTCTAATCAGATGAGGTGATTAATAAGTTCAAATAAAAGATTTGTAATCAAGTTATGAGTCTCAGCTTAAAGATAGTTTGATCGAAGAAGTAGAAACTTCTCCAGTTCTATTTAAAGAAACCAAACATCTTACTCATAAGCATGGAATACAACATGAATGACAATTTGTGCCTAAAGCTCCTCTTCCTAATGTTAGAATGAATCAATTCAGTCCAAGTTTGAAAGCAATAAGTTACAGGGATGCAAGTCAGTATTGGGAAAAGTCAGTGTTAAATTTCTCTTATATTGTGTCACCATTGCATGTTTCGAACAATTTGGAATCCTCTTTTCAACTGGAGAGGAAACCTATATGTTTTCATATCAAAGCCTTTTTGTAAAGCATTGTCAAAGTATCTAAGGGAAACTTATGCATCAGGGGAAAGTGCTAATCAATGGAAACATCATTCAACGAATAAGGAAACATTGATTCAAACAAATCAACAGCCATTTCAATACTTTCAAAAGCAAACTAAGTTGCAATAGTTTTCATATTACATTTTGATGAGTTTATTGCAGCAAGTTCACTTAGTAAACATGAATCAAGAAAGTATATAAAATCAAGTAGCTGGAATGATGTCAAGCATATCTTTGATTGTCTCTATCATTCTACAGTATAGATTGTTAATACATGTCAATAGTATTGGACAATATCCCGTAGAGACTATTTTCAAAGATGTTTATGAATCACTAACTCATGGTATTTCATGGAAAGAAATCAATTGCCATGTTCATAATAGGTTGTTTGACCATATTTGCAAGTTGTGCATACAACAGGAGTTTGAATGAACCTATCGAGCCTATAAATTCATCCTTTTACTCATGAAGGAGGATGGAGTGGTTTTAAAGTTTTGTGTGCAGATTCTGGAGGTTAGAGGTTGTTTTTGTTTTCAGTGTAATAGGGGCATCACGAGTCGGAATTGGGAACCATGATAGGCATTGGAAAGATGGTTCAAAGAGATTTATTATGAAAGTGACTAGAAGTGCCTGTGTGCACATTAAGTTTGGTCAATTTTCTGTGTAATGGACCTCCTCGGTTTCAATCCTAATAAAGCGATTGCCCATCTTGAAAGTGGACCCGGAGACGTAGTCCATCAAGGACAAACTCCGTAATCAATATTTCTATTTGGTATCACTGTGTATTTATTATTTTCACTTTAGTTTTTCATCTTACTTATGTTTGATCAACTATCGTAAAGTCATTCTTCTCAAGCAGTTCTCACGATTTCAACACTCTAAGTTAACATTCAATTCACTGTTGGCATAATCAATTCTACTTCAGTTTTAACATATGATCATTTCAGATCAAAATTACTAAGGTGAAATACATGAGGTGTGAACAAAATGAGATGAAGTAGAACACCACATAGAATCTTCCATTCGAAGGCCAATGATGAGAATCTGGCACCGAAAGTGAGGAAAATTTCCATTGAAGTATGCAAGTTCCAAGGTATCGAGGGGAGTTTCTATAGCAACATCCTAGATAATGTGCTAAATTTGTTAGCAAGTGATCCATTGCAAGAGGGAGTTGATGTATCCCCTATCAATGACATGACACATATACGAAGATTTGGTTTAGGGATGGATGGCCTGAAAGAAGGCTATAGGCATTGTAGCAAATGTCAACTAAGGGTGGAATTCTCTTGTATTTTTCGATGACACTTATATGGAATTGGGAACATTGACTTAAAGTGTTGAAAAATGTGCAACAAGAAATGCTAAATTTAGAATGCGCTAAAAATAGACGTGCTAAAAATAGCATGTCTAAAAATTGTAGTTTGGCCAGTGAGGTCATTGGCCACATTGGGTGAGAGGTGAAATTGCTAAAAATAGAAAGTTCTAAAAATAGCATTTCTGGGTCCCTTCCTATTAATAATAGCCCCTAGTCTATCTATAGGAAGTAAAATTAATTTTGGTCTTCACAATAGTTGGAAATATTAATTAATTAATTCAGTTGAGTTAATTAGTTAAGGAAATTCGAATTTGAAGTCTTTGTGAGCATGCACATGAGTTATCCCACTGATTGAGGGAATAAGTATGAGTTCTATAATGAGAGAATTAGTTGACTTAGTTCTAACTAGTCAAGTCCAGTTATATTATTTTAACAAGTTTTTAATATATTAAAATACAGTTTGTTAATGCTTGCATGCTGTTTTTGGGAAAACTAGTATTCCTAAAGAATGCTAGCCCTCTAGGTTTGGCAGCTACCCTAGAAACAACAATTTAAAGCAATTCAATGATTTCTTCTATATGTAACAGATAAAAGAAAGATAATAGAACCAACCTGGAACTTTCACTTGATCCTTTGCTTGATATCTCTCTCCTTTGACAGATCCTGCAACCCCTCCCCGTACTAAACACGCTTGGAGAGTACCTACACAAGTACAACAACAAATAACTGTCAAAGCATCATGATCTATTACAACATAAACTTTACAGAATCCGATATATAATGAACAAATGATAACATTCACAAATGATAACATTCACAATTGCACAATCATATGGAAGAAAACTTGAAGAGATTTATTAACAGAAAGGAGAATTACAACCCAATTATCTGATCCAGCAGCATCCTCCTAGCTTCAATCCTTCTTCACCTCATGAAATAGCAAGATCACTCCAACAATACAATGATCTATCCTCAATTAAAAATTATCAGCTTCCTTGCAATTCACAATATTCCGGCCTCAGGAACTCTTGGATGAGGGATCCATTTATAGATGTTTGCAAGGGTGTGAGTCATTCATGGGGTTTGATTAGTGTCATTCCACTTGTTACAATGGGTTCCACAAGAGAAGGGATTGGAGGATTTCTTAGATCCCTTACTCATCCTTGGGTGAGTTCAGAGAGGCAAGTGGCACAGGGGAAGTTTGTAGAAGATTCCATGAGCAATCAATTGACAAATGTCTCAGACATTTGTCCATCCTTTCCCATCGCACCCTATAGAAGGCCTAAACAGTATGAATTTCACGCTAGAAGTGTACCACTCAGTATGCATCGCACTTTGCCAGTGGAGCAGTCAGTATGGTTCAATTTAGGCAATTTCTGAATGGTTTCGCGGATGGAATTTTTGGGGAATGATGTATTTAGATGACTATGTTCCTTTAGGGTATGAAACAACTATTTTAGGGGTTGATGATCCCTAATACAATGACATATAAGTTTGGGGTTGATGTGCCCAAATATGTCTATAATAGTTGCCCCCTAAAGCATGAGGTCGTAAATATTCATGTCGGGTGAAATGATTTATCATGAGGATCCGAAGTTTCGAACTGGAAGGTGACGTACATAAGTTACAATACAATACATCATCATAATATAATTTTTCATGATCTAGCTGAGGGAGGCATTCCCATGCTCAGCTTTATAAATTTCATTTCATGTACATAGATCATATAGTCATCTGAAGATATAGACTCGTTAGGATGGTTAGGATGGCCATCTATTGTAGAGCCTTTGTACATTTGATGTTTTCATATCTATGAATATATCATAGCCTGGATGGATGAAACTAGTTTTGGGGTCTTCAAACTCATTCAATCTTCACCCTATGTACAAGTCAAACCATGCGAAAAGATGTTCTGAAGTTGAACATGGAAGGACATCACCTGATTACCAGCTAATGATGTGAGCTATTAACAGATGCGAGAGGAATCACCGATAATGATAATGATCCTCAAGGTACTACAATACAATTCACATGGTGTGAATACATGATCCGATGTCGAACAACATGCAAAATCTTTTAGTCAAAGACCATTGATGTCAACTTGTTGCCGGAAGTGATAAACTTTCCATTGATGTATGCAAGCTTCAAAGCACTGAAAGGGTTGTTTCTAAGTCAACTTCTTGGATAATAAGATGATGTCGATAAGAAGCGAGTCATCATAGGAGGGCCTTGATGTATCCCACATCTATGACAGGAAACGAAGCAAATGATTTCTGGAGGTGAAAATGGACTGACGACACAAGGTTCAGGAATGGTGGTCATGAAAAAATGAAGGTTGGAGGTATTTCAGTGTATGAGACATTAACTAGATGGTGGTCTCTCAACTGAATGACTTCTCTTGAACATGTCAATGACACTGAGATGAATTGGTAGCGTTAACACCAAAAGATGGATGGTATGATGATCAGTGAACGAAATAACCCAACCCAACTCAATAATGGAGATGAAGTGAAAGTGTCATGTTCAAGAGTGAATCGCCACCATAAATTCTTCAAGTTTTTTCCCTTTTTTCCCAACCATTTCTGACCAGTACCTCTTTATTTTTATCAAGCTTGAGGAGGATAACATATGCTTGTTCTATAATTCACCCTTTAGGCAATCTTGTCACTATTTAATGTTTTAACGAGTCTAGCGATAGTAAAACTCAGTCTCGTTTAGATGGACAAGTTTGTCACTATTGTTTTAACAAGTTTAATGACAGGGATAACTCAGTCCTTTTCATGTTTATAGAGTTTGAAAAGGGATGAAAAGAAAACTCCATAAGTTATTTTTCATAAAGAAATCCCTCAGGTCCAAAAAAGGATAAAATAATACAGGAGGGATGACATTTCCACTACTTTAACGAGCCGAAAAAGACAAGCGCTCGACAATCTTTTCATATTTAATGAGTCTGACAAGGGTTTAAAGAGGACTCTATTTTGAGGAACGAGTGGTGTCTAGGGTAGCAACTATTTCCGGTGATGTTGGAACTTCTCAAAAAATATTGATTGATGTGAAGAGGCTGGCTAATAAGACCACTCATTGCAGTTGTTCCTCGAAAAGGGTAAAACAACCAAGTGAAAGCGTATGATCAGCCAAAGAGATGGTGGTGATGAGATGAAAAAAACCAAGGCTCAAAAGGATGATAGAATGGAAATCACAAGGGTTAAAAATTGAAAATGGGTTCATTTTTAGATAAGCTTGAACCATGGGGAACTATGCTTGGATTCGGTTTCATGTTTACACAAGATTGAAATGAACAAACTATGCTTGGCTTCAGTTTCTTTTTAACACAAGCTTAAAATGAAAAAATATGCTTGAATTGGTTTACATGCCCCCAACATGGTGAAAAGGAGAGTCTCCAGTAATCAGATGGAAGTCACTGCGATGAAGTAGGACGGAAAGGAGAGTCTTCTGTAACCAGATGGAAATTGCTATGGTGAAGCAAGATGGTTATCCAACACCTCTTTGGCTTCGTTCAGATAGACAAAGGTGAATGGTGTGATAGACCAATCACATAACCTATAGGGAAAATTATCTTTACTACTAGGTGCATGCCCCTCAAGCTTCATTACATTCACCTAAGTAGATTACTCATGGCTATTAGGTGGATGGAATGAAGGTTCTTTTACGAGATCAAGTGAAAGACTCTATTGGGATTTTATGAGATCTAATCAGAGGCTCGACTTTGAACTTTCCTTCAGGGGTCCTTGTTTCATTTTTTAATGAGGTTGACACATGAAAATGAACTGTCCTCTGAAACCCTTGGTTTCATTTTTTAACGAGGTTGACACAAGACAACGAACTATCCTCGAACCCTTGGTTTCATTTTTTAACGAGGTTTACACAAGACAACGAACTATCCTTGGAGACCCTTGGTTTCATTTTTTTAATGAGGTTGACACAAGATAATGAAATATCCTTGGA
>APFE030061363.1:0-10513 GCA_000404065.3 Pinus taeda | reverse complement strand
AAACTAGGGATCAACACATCTGACGAGACGCCATGGTCCAAAGCATAGGCTCAAGTTCCAAGATCTAACTGCCATGGACCAAAATAATGATCCCCAATGTATACGCACTTTTGTAAAGTATAACCCGCGTGTATATGCTCTTTCGTCTAGATGAACCTGCGTATATGTTTTTTTCTATTTTCTGAGTGCCTGAACTGAGATATGATGCCAAAGAAGGTTACCATCAAGGACAACACCTGTGCCATAGCTTCATACCTATGCCATAATGCCAACAGATAATTGTAATGGGACCACTTTCCTTAAGAAGGATGTGTGATGAGCACAAAGGGATTTGAAAATTTTGAAGTTTTAGTTATCTTTTCCCCAAAATTTTTGTTGGTTGTGTGTTATATTCTTTCCATGACTAGTTTTGTGCATGATTTTTACAAATGATTTTGGGCATGATGGTGTTCTACCCATGGGATTTTGTAGATCTGTTTAAGGGAACTATGGTTATGTTCTAATTCAGTGTTAATGGATTGGGGTTTATGAATTCTTTCACATGTATATATATGCATTGTAGCATTGAAAGGAATATAACGAAAAATCAATATGGTAGTCCTGGTTTTGGGATCCAAGGGAAAATATTTATGTATTTGTTTTATATTCTCGTGTGCAGGTAATTTCTATACAAGGTTAAAACCAACAATTTTCATGTTTGCAAACTAATGCATTTTTCTTCTGACATTTCCAGGTGTTTGGTGAAACAAAAATGGTGTTATCTTAGATGGAAAGAGAACATAAGATCCAACATGTGATTGAAGAAAATGACCTCGAAATAATACAAGAATTGAGAAATTATGGTCTCTTGAAATATTTCCAGATCCCAGGCATAAGAGCCTAGATGTACAAGGACACCATTTTAGAATCGTTGAACATATAGTCACCATAGATATTGAGGATATGTATTTCTTGATAGGACTCTCAGGAAGAGTTTATTTGTCTGAATATCAAAGAGGGAAAGAGTTAGTGAAATATTATTTGGCTACTCACTGTGACAAATCTCAACCTAGCAGTGACAGAAATATTTAGATAAAGGACATTCATGAACTTTGTCTCAAAACCATTTTATTCATGATCACACATTTTTTCGATAGAGATGCTTCTCATCTAGCCACAAAATCCCAAATGCAATATGCATTGGAGTGTTTGCAACCTACAATTTTCAATTGGTGTGAAGGATTATTAGCCAACTTGAAGGAACAACTGAAAAGGGAAAAAACAACACGGTTGAACAAATTTGGATATGGTTCCATTTTAGTTTCATTCACTCTTTATAGGATTCCACCATTATGACCTCAAAGCATATCATTGGATTTTCCTTGCACTAGGGAGCCTTGCATGAGGTGATGGGTGGATGTGATGGCTCGCCATGGGAGGGACCTATGATGAGGTTCACTCCTACATTCTTTAGATGAATGCAAGAGTAGTTGACTATGGTTGAGGACTTTCCATATGTGAGAACATATTTAAAGGGTGATCTAGATATTTTCCTACCTGAGGGTGAAGAGTGGGACAATGCAGGTAAAAGTCACTATCATTTTTGTTTTTTATGTTTTACATTTTCTTTATTGTCGGTGACTAACTATTGTTTTTTTCATGCAGACATTGGAACAGGAAGACTAGTTGGAATGTCACCAGTTCATCGACAGGGTGGATCAGAAGTGACAAATCCAAATTTAGGAGAGACATTGGTGAAATTCTAGGCTCATGTGGAGGCTTTGACCTGTACCATTTCGGATACAGGGATTGGTGATATCTTGATCTACCTACAGAGATATACCATAGGGGTGCCAACTTGGATTGGCCAATTGTTGTGACAAGTTTCCCATGCTATTGTTTATTACTGTGAACATCATGATTAGTCGCCTAGGGATTTTATAGACACATTTTGACTTTTTTGCATGTATTGGGTTATTATAGATTATGAGCCATATGTGTCTTGGACATAATTTTTTGTAAAACTAAAAACGCTATTTACAATATTTATCTATGGATATTTTCTACTTATTTTTCTTTGTTGTAGAATGTACGCTAATTATTATTTTTTTTTACAAATGTTGCAAATGTCTATCTAAAACGTAATTAGCTAATGTATTTGTTAATGTATTTATACATCTCGAAACATGTTTATATTTAGTGTAATCTAAATATATTTCCAAGAGGCGAACTCTCAAAAACATTTGTAACATTGTTGGTGTTCTACTTGAATAGACTTTATTCAAATGCAGTACCACGATTTGAGAATAAAACCTAAGAACCAAACAAAAAATACCACACAAAATGGCATCGGATAATAGCTCTATCACCATGCTATAATGAGTGATATTATTAGTTGTGTGACTGATACATATTCCTTGTAGACTTATGAACTCATCTGTAGGAGCATAAATTTCCCATGCTGCAAAAGAAAGATTCTAAGTACTACATCTAGTGCCATCAGCATAACTAAGATAGGGTTGAGGGAACACCAACATATGAAAATAAAATGTAATACAAGATAAGCAAAAGTGGTAGAAAAACTCACAAGAAAAACACACTACAAACGCACCAACAAACATGTACAATATGTACAAAGTAACTATATTGTAGAAGAAATTCTAGGCATAGTAATTTTTGAAGAACAATCCATTACTAGTTTGCACCAAAGGAACTCCGTAAAAATATACTAGCTCATAGGCCCCTTTTGCAGGTACATGTTTGATTATGAATGGACCCAACCACATGGGCTCGAGCTTTATGGCCCCTAACTTGTCATTTTCTTGGTCATATAGTAGAACCAAGTGACCTTCCGAGAAGACACAAGGTTTGACATTCTAATCAAATTGTGTTTCAATGTGTTCTTTATGAGCTTAATTAGCCATTGTGGCATCATGACGAGTCTCATCTAGACATGCTAGGTATAAAAAACATTCCTACTTTACAAAGGTAAAAATAAGAAGCTCGATGACTTGTTTCAATGATGAGATTTCACATTCAATAGGAAGAACAAATTCTAGAGCATACACTAGTTGGAATGGTGTTAATTCAGATGCAGTACAAATGGAGGTACGATATTCCCACAATGCGAAAAAATGAATGGTGTGCCAATTCAATTTGTGAGTCCCTACCATACATTGAAGCATCATTTTCAGAACTTTATTGGTAGCTTCCATGAAATAAGTGCTTGGATTTGAGCTTTCATGAGATAAGTGCACCTTGGTAGTTAATATGGACATCATGTATTTACAAAAAATGTTTTCCATGGTTCATGACAATGGTTTTTGGTACACTAAATTGTACAATAGAATGGTTGAACATGAAAAGTGTAGCAGTTTTTCCACTTTTGTCAAATGTAGGCATCGCCTCAACCCACTTATTGAAATAATCGACTGCAATAATAATATAACAATTCCCCCCAGCTAAGTGTGGGTTACATGCAATAACGTCAATATGAGATTTAGCGAATGGTCCGATAATGACTAGTGGGTGTAATGGAGCGGTCAGAGCATGGGCTTTGTGAGTATAGATTAGTATGCATGACACTTTTGGATGGTCAAGATAGAATCTCTTAACATGGTAGGACAAAAGTAACCATCACATAGGATTTTATGTGTGGTAGGATATCACAAAATATTTCCACACATACTCTATTGTGACAATAATTAAGGAATTTCTCAGCTTCCTTATTGGCAAGAAAATTCCAAAAAAACATGTTGACACCGTGATGATAAAGAGCATCATCGATTATAATACAGTTCATTATGATACTGAATATGACATCAACCAGAACGTTTTAATTCAAGTCAAATTTTTTGGTTTTTGAGATAAATGATTAATCCCCATACCATGGATCAGAAGAGTTGATCAGAAAAAATGTCTCATCAGGAAGAAGATCTTCACCGATTGTTTCTACATCAGGGTGGGGAAAGTCACATATCGATTCGACAAAGAGTAGTGATTTCTTAGATTTGGATTTTACAAATTCCAAATCAAACTCTTGTAGGATTACAATCCACTTCACGTACTTTCCCCCGAGCAATCGTTGTGATAGTATATAAATCATTCGGTTGCAATAAGAAATAATAATAGTCTTGTGAAGCAATATATAATGAAGAAATATTTGAACAATATGTACAACTACCAAATCCAACTTTTCTACATATGAATACTTGATCTCAGTATTGGTCAAATTTTGGCTCAAGTAATAATTTACATGTTCATCACTCGAATCATATTCCTATACTACTAATATAGCGATAGTAGTATCAGATGTAGTGAGATATAGGAAGTAATCTTGGTGGTAACTAGGGGGATACGATAATGATGCATGAGCTATTACATTTTTTAAGGCATCAAATTATTTTTGGTTAGCATCAACCCAATGGAAGGGCACCCGTTTTTTCAATAGTTGCGTAAACCCCTTAGTAATTTCTACTTACTTAGGGATGAACCAGTGTAGAAAGTTTGCTTTCCCTTATAAATGTTGTAGTTGAATGAGGTTTGAGGGAGTAGGAAAATCAAGGATAACCTGAACCTTCAATGAATTAATGTGGATCCCATGCTTACACACAATGAAGACTAGGAGTTGACCATATTTCACACAAAAGGAACATTTGTTCCAATTCAAATGTATTTTGTAATGTCCACATCACAAGAAAATAACTCTAATATGTAGAGGGTGATCTTGATGATGTTTTGAATGGGCAAGTAGATCATTAAGCTACAACAACAAGATATGCTTAATATCATGGAAACTGCAATTCATAGCTATTTGAAAAGTTCCCCCCACATTCTTAAGTCCCAAGGGGATTTTTCGATAAGAAAATGTTCCTTACGAATAGATGAACGTGGTTTTATGCTGGTCAGGAGGGAGTATATTAATTTTCTTTTAGCTAGAAAATCCATCCATAACGAGAAGATTTTTCTTCCAACATAATCATCAATAATCTAGTTGATAAAGGGTCTCAGATAATTGTCCTTAGAATAAGTTCAATCAATGTCCCTATAATCGACACATACTCAAATTGCACCCTATTTCTTCATCATTGGGATGATATTTGAAACCCAATCAGTTAATGGAACAAGATATATAAAACCAACTCGCTGAATTTTTTCAACTTCTACTTTAATTGTGGCAACTTTCCTTTAGTGTACTAGATGTAATCATTATCTAATTGGATTTTCATCCAGGTACATATTGATTTCATGTACCACAATGTTTGGGTTGATGCTTGGAATATCTTCATAAGTCCAATCAAATAAACCACGAAATTCTCGAAATATGGCCCTATAAATTTGAACCTCATTGAGAGAACAAGAGGCTTCATTGTGAATATTTTCAACTATTTTGAGCTTCATTGCAATCTCGACTCGATTTGTTTTGTCAATATTCCCCAAATTATTTTCAGAAATGACTTCATGTATGGAAATTATATTCTAGGGATGCTCAATAATTTTAGGTGAAAATAAGTCATCAAAACTGTTCTTAGGGATTTCCAGCTCAAGTAAAAAGGAGGAATGATGATGGTTATAATCCCAACGTTTCTCATATGACAATGTGATTTCCATGATTTTATTTATAGTGGGAAAGACATCATTGAAAGGATCAAAATGTGAAAATAAAACTAACTTTGAACCCTAAAAATGTTCATCAACCATGTTCCCTTGGTTTTTTGTTTGAGTAATTATTGGGCAGGCCAGGTGAATAACTTCTTCGGCTAATTCAATAGAGATGAGAAAGTTACATGTGGTCACTGAAAGATTCAATATTAGAGTCGTTAGGTACTATCCATGGATCATATGATTGTTAAAATAGATTAGTACTAAATGTTATCATGGTGATTAGGGCGACTGTGGTTGAAAGATTGGGAGGAGGAAGCATAAAAGTACCACAACATTATTGTAAGGAAGCAACATTTTATCCACAAGTGGAATATTTCTAGTGGTTTGGTAATAAAAAATGTAAAAGTCGAGCTAGTCAAAAATCATGATCTTTCCCTGATGAGGGAAGAGTAACATTCAAATATATGACAAACACACAACTGCCATAGCGTAAGTCTAGTTATGGCCCAATAAGAGGTTATAGTCTAATGGTCCATTGGCAACTTCTACCTCTACTAACACCATTTTATCTTCTAATTCGATGGGTAAATAGTTCATGATTCCATAAGGGTTGAATCCTCTCCCATCAAATTCTTTAAGGGTAATTTGGGACCAATTGATCGATGGATATACTAAGTCTTTCCAACATGAGAGTGACTTGATAGAAGTGGAAGCACCTTCTTCCACTATTGTTCAGAAAACATTATGCATCTAACAATAGCTTAAATAACGAACACAAGTTGATGCAGAAGTCAAGGAGTAGGGTTTTCTAAATTAAAAATAAGTAGGCATGAATCCAAAGGATCCACCCCTCCAATTGCTATTAATAACAATTTCCTTTGTGCATGGAAATTATGCAGGACTTCAAGTGTTGAAATAGCTGAAGGATATTGGGATAGATCTTCAAATATGTTGTAGTTCTGGGAAGCTCTTGCATGAAGATTAAATGACGAGTTATGAATAACTCCTTCAAGAGGAGGTTTAATTTTCATTTCAACGGTTGGTCTCTCAATCTGTAGAGGACCAGAACTAGGTGGAGTACAAGTGGAAGGTTGAGAAGTAGCCTTTTCATTTGGAGGAATTGAGGACTAGTGGTCCTTATTATGGGTAGCCACCATGACATATTCCTGACACATTAGTATGTTGGAAGAATTTTTGGAAGAGGAGGATAGACCTTGTGGCAGCATTTTTGTCTCCTGATTTAGGAAATGATATGTCAACAAAACGGGTGCAGTAGACAAAACCTTTTAGAATCAATTGATTTCTGCACATTGCAAACATTCCTTGGTGAAATGATCCTTGTTGTAAATGAGACAAGGATAACGTGGTTTGTGTTTCTTGTCAAGAGACTTAGTTTTTTCTTTGTCATATGGAGGGGATTCATTTTTGGATTTGCGTTTACCTTTCTTTTTACATCCTGGTTGTGGAGATTTTTCTTTAGTAGCTTGAATGACATTTATTGTAGAGGTATTCACAGGTGTAGGAGGAGAGGGGATTTGAGTGTTCATAGGAGTAGGCTTTAGATTCAATTGATCAGAGGGCTTATTCATTGGAATTTGACCAATGGAACCAATCACGCCATCAACAACATGTGATTGTGTCAAGGGAGTGGGTGGAATAGTGCGAGATGGTCGTTGGGCATTAGGTATAGCATGCCCTATTAGGTATGAACTAGGTATAAATACTGAGAATGAGAAATAGATTGATATTCGATAATAACTCCTCCCTTAGAAACATATTTAGTTATATCAGGAATCAATGATTTCAAAAACCATTTTGTTAATAACTAATTTGGGATATAGGTTTTAACCAAACCGCGATGATGTCTCCACTCATGTATATAAGATATATGAGCAGAGTTAGATTGTTTTAGAGAGGATAAAATATTTGTTCCAGTTTTATGATGGATTAATAATTTAAAATGGGTTAGAAGCATTGTTGCTAATGCATTGAATTTATTAAATGAATCTATCAGTAATTTGAGATACCATTTTGGTGTCGGACCTGCAAGAGTTCATTAGAAAATACGTAAAGGAATATAATCACCATTTAAGGAGTTTGAAGAAAAATATAAATTAGAAGTCATAACATAGTTTGATGGACCTTTCCTAGGGTTTCCATTGAATTTGGGAATATTTCTTAGCAATTTAACTGGAATAGTCAACCACCAAGGAGAATGATAAATTGGATCATTGCTAAGCGCGAAGAGGTCTGGTAACTCTAACATTGCGACAAATGGAAACTTCCTATCAAAGTATGTTTGAGGGGGTTGGTAACCTTATGAATAAAGATAAACTATCAGTAGAGGATATATTGGGTAAGGTGGAATGGGTTGGGCCATCGATATTTGCATTCCAACAAGGTAAGCAGTGGTTTGAAAAATAGGATAGCTTTGGTCAGGCTACTATGTTCTAGGAAGACCTTGATAAGGTAGAAACGGTGAGCCTTGGATGTATTGACCTTGATGAGGTGCCTATGGTATGGTCACCAATTTTCCAACGAGGACCTATGGTATACCTTGAAAAGGTTGTCCAGATGGAATATGCGGCATGCCCTAAACATGTCGACCAACTTGTACCTGAGGTACAATCAATCCAAATTGACTAGATGAGGTCTGTGGTACACCCTAGACAAGCTAGGAAGAAGGGATTAAGGTATCCCCTACACTGGTTGACTAGTTTGTAATTTAGGTATGACTTGAATAGGTGGACTAGTTTGTATTTGAGATATAACCTAGATAGGTTGACTGGTCTGTGTTTGGGTTATGTCTTGGACAGTTTGACTAAAATGGACTTGAGTTGAAACCTAACAAATTGAAAAAATCAGTAAGGTAAACATTCAAAGGAGTGTTAGCCATTCCTAGAAATGGGTTACCAATAGAAAGAGTAATTGTAAAAGGTGGAGCATCAACTTGTGATATTATTTTAGTAGAAGGGAACATACCAGCAACATGTTTCCCCCCAGCTCGAGGATAAGGGTAAGAAATATTGGATCTCAATAATTTTGAGGTGTAATAGGTTAAATAGGTGGTGGGGTGTTGTTGTAGCGGCTACAACCACCCTCTGAAATTTTGCCTTAGCTTTGTTTTGGAGCCTTCCTACCAACCAGCTTTAGTAGCATGTCTTTCATGGTTAAGTACATGAGCTTCAGTGGTTTTCTAATAGCTTTCTAGCCTGTGCATGATAGCTTATTCCACTCCCTTCATAGGTTGTTTATTCATACTTGTTCCAGATGCGGGCTGAGCAGTTCCCTTAATAAATTGCACAATTCTGGAGGGGAACCAGTCTTCCCTCCAAAACTTGCATAATCCCTCTGGGCATCCATCCTAGCTCCATCCCAGAAATGCAAAAATTTCTCCCTTAGACAAGCAGGTTGCTGCACGTGCCATCATATTGATTGGTTCCACCCAGGACCGAGAAAAATTGACTTGCATGCATGGGCTAATTTTTCTTGAATAGAAAAAGGCAACATGCAAAAAGAATCCCTATATTTTAGGGAGATATTTTTAGCAGCTAGACGTTGTTAGTGTCAGTCTTTGAAACCTTCCTCCAGTGATCAAACATGCTCTTACAAAGTGATTTTAAGATGTCAAATTCAAATTTTGTTATTTCTTTGAGTTTTCAAGTAAAATTTGGTCACTAGGTATTAGGTCTAGGATTTGTTTTCACTCCTTTCGAAGTTGTCCAAATGTCGGTCCATGTCACCATTCATCTAAGTGTACCATCATTTATAGATTTTCATCATCATTTTAGGTTCTAATGGGTCATTTTACACCTTGTTTGTGCTTCAGTTGTGCTTAGGTAAGGCTCATTTCCCTCTCCTAGGTCCTGAAGGTAATTTCTCTTGGATTGTCAAATCATCAACAAAACTTGTGTCCTAATGTTCATACACCTTCCCCTATCCTTAATGCACCTTATTAAACACTTCCCATCACTGATATCCCTCAAGTTCCCCATTTTTCCACAAACCCTAGTTTCTTGCTACAATTTGACAATTTTCTAGGCTAAGCCTGTGTTTCTCCCTTTTAAACTCCTTAAATTCACTCAATATTTGAAATTAAAATTTCCCCTATTTCCTAACATCCCTCCCTACTTCCAAAAATTTCCTCAAGAATTCAGAAGTCCCTTAACCCCTTCATTTCACTTCATTTCGACAAATCCTCTGTTCTACACATCAAGATAGGTTTTACTCAAATGATGTTTCTGAGAAAGAAAAAATGAATTTGGGAAAAATGATTTTTTTTTTTATCTAAAATAGGCCAAGGAAGAAAAACCTCCTTCACTTTTTACACAGGTGTCATGGTTTTAGCGAAATGTCAAAAATAAAGTTGCCTCAAGAGGGTTGCTGCACTTCTGGAGTGGCCTTGGGAAAATCAAGATTTCTCCTATCTTGGTTGGCCAAATGACTTTCTTTATGCATTAAATGCTATCTAGACAGAGATATCTTTCCAATGAGCTATCCTAAGCTCAATTTGGAGTTAAGGAAGACCTTCAAACGTTGACTGCAACAACACTCTGCATTTAGGCAGCCTCATTTTACACATTTTGACCAGTCTTGGGAGATTGGAATTTTGGTAGAGAAAATGACGTCCAAATTGGGAAATACAAGATTTTATGGAAAGTAGACTCGATAAGCTTTCCCACAAGCTATCACATTCCCAATTTGGATCCCAGGAAGGCCTCCAAAAGTGTCTTGCAAAAAGCGCTATGCACGTGTAAGCTCGGACTATGCATAGAATGTTGGCATTATGATACATGTGTTGAACTTGATGGCAACCCTCTCATAGAAGATCATCTCACTTGTATACATTCATATGAATCTACAGAAGAAATATTAGATGTGACAGAGTGCATGGGTTACCGGACAACAAAAAGGGATCAGATGACAGTTC
>APFE030061360.1:0-14445 GCA_000404065.3 Pinus taeda | reverse complement strand
CATGCCCTTTATCTTAGATTCCATGCCATTTATCTTAGCTTCTGTTAGTTTTTGTGAGAGTGACATTTGTTGCACTTGGTCTTGTAATTTTGATATATCATGTAGTATTTCTTCCTCTTCTTCATGGGTCATGCTATAACTTTCAAGTTGCTTACTAGGTGTTTGCATTTTCTTTCCTCAGGGCATCAGTTACCGATAATAATGTTCTACTATGCCCTTTGAATTCCTTCAAAATAATTTTTCAAACTAAGCTTAAGCAAAAAATTTAAAAAATCTACACATTTTTTCACTTTGTAGGAGCTCGATATTGCCTCTGATGTATCTTTGTAATTTTGAATCATCCAATTCTGAAATTGTGATCTGCAGTAGCCCTCTATGTCCTCTTTCCAATGCCACCAGTCTTATCCAAATTGGATTCTCCAAGGAAAAGTTATACCAAATCTCCCACAGTGACCTGATTATAGGCTAGTTCAGTAGAGCGAACTTGTACGACATGTCACGCGTCTCTGTTTCAACCTTTGGCTCTAAAAAATTTATACAAGAAACTACAATCCGTCCTTTTTCTGTACCTTCTTACGAAATTTCAATCCGATGCTTAGAGAGAAATTTATGACGATTTTCCCCAAGTCACCTGTTTGGAATGTAATTCAGGAGTCTGCAAAAAGACCAACTTCCTCAGATCATATCTCCGCAAATATAGCGTGAAAGGCTCTGAAATTCGGACCCGAGGTTCAGTGCGATTTCGTCTCAAATGGGTTTTTTTTCGCTTCTAAAATGTCGCAGAAATAAGTTATAGTGAAAATGTCACAATCACCTATTTGGAGCAGCGAAACCCTAGAATCCAAAGCTCTGATACCAAATGTTATGAAACCAGCTCACAAAAAGATAGAAAAGATAAATCAACGTCTTAGAATTCAGCCTCTTCGAGTGGGCAACCTCCTTTACATTACACAAATGAATGATTCCTTGATGATTCAAATGACAAAACCTCTTTTCTATATGTAGGAGTCTAAGGAGTCACAATATAACCCAGCCAACCTAACAATAATAATATAAAGACACAAAAATAACAATAGAGGGATTCTATGGGGCACAGTAATAACAATATCAGGACAATGGGGGCACAACAATATTAATAAGGGATACAACTACAATAGTAATGGGGTAAGTACTAGTATTGTAGGGACCTAACAAGGGGCCTCTCCAATGGGGACATTCTTCCCCTTCCTTTGCCCCTTACATGCTACCCTTGATTGAGCCATGAATATTGTAAAAAGATAAACAAAAAATGCACAAATTTGTAAAAGAAATGCATGTGCAAACTGATGTAATACAAATGCAAAAAAATAGAGAATAAATGCACATCCATGTTGCTTGAATCTCCTTGAAAACGCTCCCACACCCTTTGCTTCTTGCTCCAAACCCCTCACACCAAACCCAAAACCAACTTCTTGCAAAAGAGATGAGTGAAAATGATGAAAAGAACAACAAATTTCGCCTTTTTATGGCCGCATGGGTCCCTTTTTTCTAGATTCATGTCTGGAAATCGAGATATGTCATGTCCAATTGGGACACAATCCGGATACGATCGTGTCCCAATCAAAGACGACATATCCCAATTTCCGAACACGAATTGGCACGAATCGTGTCTGATTCACTAAATTAGGGACACGTCAGTCTGTTTAAACAAATCTAGTTTCAGAGGTAGGTACTCATCTAAAGCTAAAACCCCTCTATAGCTTATCCAGCCTTTAGAGTAACCCATCCTAGAGATGGTAGTCAATGGTGGTGTCGCCATCGTGCACATGACTCTGACTCTGCAACTGCAACTGCTGATATACCTCCTCAAACTCCTCATCCTTTTAATGTCTCTCTATATGCATCATGGGTGAATGGCTCCATGTGCATAAGAGTCCCCAAAGTTGTGATCATTAGTGTGGGTGGCCTTGAAAGAATGTTGGCCAACTTGTTTATGCTTCCCTTCTTGTACTTGATCACCAAATGAAATTGTTGTAGAAACCCCATCCACTTGTAATGTTTGGTCTATTGTAGCTTACTTTGGGCCTGCAAGTGTTGTAGTGGTTAGTGATCTATGTGGATTACAGTCTCATTTGCCATTAGATAGTGCTTCCACTTCTTCATAGCTTGCACCATGGCATAGAGATCCTTGTCATAGGTAGGGTAGTTAAGAACTACCCCTTGAAATACTTCAGAATGGTAGCATACAGGCCTTCCTCCCTACATCAAGACAACTCCCATAGCATACCCACTTGCATCTGTTTCTACTTCAAAGGGTTGTTGCAAGTTTGGTAATCCCAGAACTGGTGCTTGACTGATTTTCATCTTTAACTCCTCGAAAGACCTCTACTGACCCTTTCCCCACTGGAAACTCTTGCCACTTGTTGTTATGGCGTGGAGCAGTGTTGCGGCTGCTGAAAATGAGGCTATGAATTTCCCCAGATATTCTGCTACCCCAATGAAACCCCTAACCTCAGAAACATTAGTAGGCACCATTCATTTCATGATGGCCTCCATCATGGCAGGATTTATCGTTAGCTCTACTCCACCTATCACATAGCCCATATACACCAAAGACTATTGTGCAAACTCACACTTCTTGAGATTTGCTAGCAATTGGTGCTACTTTAATGTTTCCAACACCTAAGTCAAATGTGAGATGTGATCCTCCCAGGTAACATTGTATACTAGTATATCATCCAAATAGACAATAACATATGAATCTATAAAAGGGCACAGTATATCATTCATTAATCTCATAAATGTAGTTGGTGGATTGCATAGGCCAAATGGCATGACTAACCACTCATACAAACCTTACCTAGTTTTGAAGGCGGTCTTCCAGTTATCCTCTTTTTTGGCTCGAACCTGGTGATATCCAGAGTTCAAGTCTAGCTTGGTGAAGTATTTTGCTTGTTGCAACTAATCCAGCAGATCGTCTATCCTAGGCAGAGGGTCTCTGTTCTTGAGCGTGATTTTGTTCAATGCCCTGTAATCTATACACATCCACCAAGTTCCATCCTTCTTTAGCACAATGATGATGGGTGACCCACATGGTGATGTACTCAGTCAAATGGCATCCTATTCCAACAATTGTTGCCATTGTTTCCTCACTTCACTTGCTTCTATAACAAACTGCATGTACAGCCCAATGTTTGGCAATGGGGAGTTCGACAATAGTTGGATCTCATGCTCCACTTCCCTCTTAGGTGGTAACTCTTTTCGCTCTAAGAACTTCCTGTTGGAACTGATCAATTTCTTGGCTTAGTTGGCACTTATGAGTGAAATTATCAACTTTCCTTTGTGTGCGTTGATGATTAATGATTTTCCGTCCTTGATGAGTCAGTACTAGTTGGCTCTTCTTCGCATGAATATTGCATCTCGCATGTACATGTAGGGACTCCCAAACACGACTCCACATATATTAAGTAGAACCACATCTAGTTCTACTTCATCAATAAAATGAATACTGATAGCAAATCTAATTTTGCAGTGTTTTGTTACCTTCAGCTCAGCATCCTTATTTACCCATCCTAGTGGATATGGGTTTGGATGATCACAAACTTCCAACCCCAACTTCTTGACCAGCTCTGCTGCAATGAAATTCGTCTGCAATCCTAAGTCAAACAAAGCATCAATCTTTATCTTCTTGACATGAATCTTGATATGGAAGAATTTGCTCATTTTTTTCTCTTCATGTTGTTGAAGGCTTCTCAGATTCACCTCCTTCTGCACTAATGTATAAACGATCTTCTCATCCATGTCCGAGTTGCTTTCAACTTGGTTGCTCGAATCTGTGGCCATTAGATTCTTCTTCTTATTGTCTTTCTTCTTGTTCTCCTTCTCCTTTGTATGGTCGTCAATGTTGCAATGGTTGCAATGGTTGTTGGGATCTTTGCATTGTTGTGTTGTGGTTGTCGTCTTTTTATCTTTTCCTCCTTTTTGCTTCTTCTTCGCCTCCCTAGAAGTGTCTTGTTGCTCATTCTACTTTGATCCACTTGATTGCGCTCTCTTCATGCCTATGTTCTCCAAATACTGTGCCTACACACAAGCCTCGTCCACTGATTTGGCCTTGAATAGCATCACTTGCTCTCGCAGATGGCGCTGCAGAGAGCAATTGATTAAGCTTTAGGATTTGCACTTCATATAAAATAGTCATTCACCCAAGCAGTAGTTGCAAATCAATTACTTGGTCCCAAATTTCCTTGCAAGATAGTTGACTCCATAAGGCACTGACATCAATTGTTTAAAATCTAATCAAATCCTATAAATCTTGCTAAATCTAAATCAAGTACTTGGTCGCTTCACTGTGTCTCCCGAACTTACTGGTTTCCAACTAGTTCTCCTTCATTCCATTTTCGTAGGGTCTAGCCCCCTTAGCCTGTTGTAGGGAGACAACTTAAATGGAGAGATTGGGGATCTGGGTGATAGCCCCCAATCTGAGCCATTGTCGCAGTGCCTAGACATTATGTGCGACAACACCTTGCTCATGGTGAATTTGCACAGAAAGAAGTGGATTAAATTATCACTTTGTGTGCATAATAGTTCCAAGCAACCAGATTTGATAGGTATATCACCCACACCAGAGAAGAGGATAGTGCCTGTGTGGGAAGTACAGAGTTCGTCTCCCTCATTCATGGAGGAGCATAATAGCTTGGGAATGGTTCCAACTTATTTAATGGAGTATGACGGCCAAGGCAACGAGAGAGCTAGCCTTTGTTTCCTGCCTGTCACAGGGATCCCTCTAAGCCAACAAACTTTGGATGAGAGTCTGGTGTCGTGTTTCATTCTAGTTGAAGCTAATGTTCCCTCCCTGAGATTATACTTCGCAACCAAACTCTGTTCTTGGGATTTTGGTTAGCAAAGGATTCTTCACCCATTTGATTTCAAACTTTGGATTGATTCGATAACAATTGACAGGGGAAGAGATAGTCCTAGCAACAAGCAACAAAAGATTCCTCCACTTCACATGGTGGTAGGTTTGCATGTGATTTCTTGGCAACATCTAGGGAAGAAGCTGGTAACTTTCCTACCTTCTTGTTCGTTGCATCAAACATCATCCTTTCTTTGGTGTTTCTTACTGGCTTCTTGTGTTTATCTCCCTCTTCAATTTGCAAGCAATATTTTTGGGCTCTCAAGACGATTTTGGCTGGTGAAAGAGGTAGGAATTCACGGCCTACAATTCTTTGAAGTGCGATGGCAAATTCTAGTCAAAGAGGTGGGGGCAAAGGTTCCTCCAATTCGTGTCCCCTATGCCTACACACTCCAATCATTAATAGCACTCACTGCAATTCCCTTCTTCAGCTCAACCTTCAACTCTCCTTCACGGTGGTCGAACAGACTTAAAGAATGTTGAGCTTCCAAGACCAGATCAATCGGCAAGGTGATGAAATAGGCACACTTCGCAGCCAATTGAAGGACCTCTCTTCGACTCGTCAAGCTACAGGACAGCAAACTTCAAAAGGAAATGCAACTACAGATCAACCAGAAACAATGTCAATCGATTCCTCTTCTGGTGAATGACAAAATTTAGTAAAATTGTACTCCTTAGTTGTCAATTTTGCAGGCTTTATAGTTGCAAATATGTTAGTAGGATGTACGTAGCAAGCAACCACTATGTTGATGAAGTAGAACCTTGTAGTTTGTCTTCTTCGATTGAAGAATCTAACCTCAGAATTTGATGTAAATCTCTCGTTTCTTGTTGCATTCCGGGCACAGATTTTATAAAAATATCTACTCATCAATGTTAAAAAGAAGAAATTTATTACAAAGTCTCTTAGGTTTAAGACACCTTATCAGAAACCAAAAGTAGCGAAATAAAATGTTATCAATATAGTTACATGCATCCCTTATTTAATTGGATATTATAGTCACGTCCCATCATACAAAATCAGAATGTCTTAACACACATTACATTTCAGCTAATTTTCATAGGTGTATAAAATCAGGATCTTCTAGATTCTTAAATGGTCAAACCAAACAAGAAAAATCACCATATAAAACACTTGTAAAATGTTTATATAATTGAAAAATGCAACACTAAGTAGTATATAAACTCTGACAAAGTACATGGAACTTGGTAAGCAAACATAAAGCCAAGAAATTACGCCAATGTCTAGTGCATTTATAGTTCATGATAATCATGTGATTTGGAGCACAAAAGGTAAGTCAAATAATTGTTGATATGCAAGTGGAGAAATGGCATAAATAAGTTGTAATTGCTTCGAAATTTGAAGGACTAGAACATGTGTGCAACTAAAAAAAAATCAATTTTTCAACTACATCGATCAGGGTAAGGAAGCGAAGGACATACCTAACATGTCGACCATCCCCATAAGCATCCTTAACAATAACTTCCTCGGCGTTCAATTGCTCTTTGATCTATTTCACAATAAGATCAATGTTCAAAAAAAAATTCAGCCCAAAACCATTACAAAAAGTTGGTCGAGTAAAATTAATATAATATCAATTCAATAAACATAATATACAAGAGCATCTAGCTTTATATACAATGGGTGTATAGCAAAAAGAAGATATACGAGAAAAAGTATCTTCAAAAACCAATGTAGGTTAAACTATTTTACCTTTACATAAAACAAAATACAAATAGATACATGTCACCAAAATATCAACATGACCCTATCACTCTTGGGAAGGATGGAGCAAAAGAGAAGAGGCACCCAACCTCCACGGTTACAGACCATACCCCAAACCCTACTAAGCTCAGCCCTACATGGGCAAGTTTATGCATGTTGGGGGGTAGACAAAGTGGGAGCGGCGGAAGAGCTCAAAAGGAGCTTAAGCACCTTATACTAAGATTGAGATGGCTTTGTTGTGCCTTTTTCTAGGCTAAATGTGAGAAAAATTGTCTTCAATAACCAATGTAGGTTAAACTTATTTACCTTTACATAAAACAAACTACCAATAGATACATGTCACCAAAATATCAGCATGACTCTAACACTCTTGGGAAGGATGGAGCAAAAGAGAAGAGAAGAGGCACCCTACCTTCACCCTTGTAGACCATACCCCAAACCCTATTAACCTCTACCCTACAAGGGCATGTTATGCATGTTGGAGACCAAACAAAGTGGGAGCGGTGGAAGAGCTCAAAAGGAGTTTAAACACCCTATACTAAGATTGAGATGCTTCTTTCTGCCTTTTTCTAAGCTAAATGAGAAGGAAAAAGAAGCTTCGATCGTGTTGAGTGGCACATTTGTTGTACTCCAATGGACCAACAAAGGGTAGGTGTCATCACTGTGGATAAACAAGACTTATCTCATGTCTGAAATCTATTATTCAATCTTTGGATGGGGATGAAGCTTGGAACCTTATTTCGTGCAATGGCATTCAAGTCATTATACCTTACAAGAAAGAGTGGCAAGGTCTAAACTTCTAGACCCTCCTCCTCAAACCAAACCTAAACAAGATCAATGGATCTTTTGTGGCTACGGCTTAGAAGTTCTCAAAACATCCTTACATTTGAAAGGGATGAGCTTCAAATTCAGCGTTTCTTGTTAATAGGTGTTAGATACCTAGTTTAGGGATTTAGTAAATTTTGAATATTTAGTAAATATATAAATATGAGAAATTTGAACCATTAGAATAGGAAGACACATCAGACCTTGGAAGCTAAAACCAAAGGTCATGACATCATTGTGTGTGTGTGCACTTGATTAATGGAAAATCAATGAAGTTTGAAGTCTCTTCACCTAGGCTAACATGGTACAAGAACCAGTTAACTCCTTGATTCTCTACTTGTTTGTCGTCCTACCATCTCTTAGTTTTGCGACCATTCTTGGCTTGTCAGCTCCACACATAAGATAGAAACGGCCCTCTCCTCCTGCGTTGGATTCTCTCAAGCAGAAACAACTCTCTCCTTCTACACTTCATACTCTCCTATCAAATAAAAATGTTTCCTCTCGTCCTGCATGCTTAGGAAACCCTAGTTGCATCTATTCTCCTCTCTCTACTCCATCAATGAGTCTATTTGAAAGTCTATTCATAAGGCACAAACTAGTTGCCACTTCCTTTACCAGGTTAGTGTAAATAATCTTAGCAACCTTGCCTTCTGCGACTTCGAAAAATTGTTGCAAAATATAATATGAAATTAGATCACCTTACAGTTGCCCCCTTATATCTTGCATAGTTATATCACCCATTGCCACGTTATCTCCACACGATCAATGAGATAGAGGTGCCTACTCTATTATGTTGACCACTTCATCAATCGGTCGCCCTCTTCATGCAACAATTCACCGTTCTTGACATCATCCTCTAGATATTCATAGAACCTCGGTTTCTCTTCAGTGTTTATTTCTTCTGCGAAATTGAAGATTTTTGTTTAATAACTATTTCATCAGTTATCTAGCCAGTAGAAGCTGAAATTATACTGTCCTTCACATCATTATGTGAATTCTACTCATTTTCTAATGTACATGTCATTTTGATAGGCTACCTGTTGGAATTTGAGTAGCCATGGTCGGTATTTTCATATTAAAAAGAAATTAAATAAATCCCAAAATTGATTTTACCTCCAAATTTCACAAGTCAACTCCATCAATTGTTAGGTCAAATGGGCCCTATTGACCCCTCTATGTCAACGACCCCATAGCAGTACACCCTTTTTTCGCAAAAGGGATCTATCGTGTTCGAGTGTTTGCGCCTTTCAGATTTCATCATCGATCGGCAGTTTTGTAAAGTTGTCAACCCATTTTGCATATGTATGATGTAAATAACCTTAGTATGACCACGTCTATATGTAACAACCTAAGTAAACCTATTTTTTTGGTAACAATTTCCATTCTATGAGGTTTTTTGTCTCACTGGTTCATCTGTCTCTAGACACAAATGATCGGCAGAGTTTTTCCCTCCATTCTCACCCCAAAGCTAGGGTGGATTTTGTCGTCCAGATCTTAGATCGAGTCTTTGTAAAAGTGACTTGGAAATAATTTTAGCTAATTGGCTAAATTATTTTATTACAAGTCACTTGGTCTACTAGATTATATTTTTTGTGTCGCAGAAATGGGTAAATGTTGAGAGTCTATAACAAACGGGTTTTCCCCCTTCACCTATTAAAATGTAAAATCTTCATGTAAAAAAATATTTAGTGCATGGTCCCTCATAATTAGACACCATGGCTAAATATTAGAGCGCTGGAAAAATTATTGATCCCCTTATAAGTGAATTAATTAAATTTTTTGGCAAAATTAAATTAAAATCTTAAGCAAGAAATTTAATTAATTTTGTCATAGGTAAAATTATATTCTCCAAAGGTAAAATTCATGGGTTTTAAATAAATAATTTTTGAAGGTCCCCGGCCAAGTGAATATTGAAAATTTCAAGAGATTTTGGACCCTTGCGCATTGATAGTTAAGTCAAAGCCAATTTTTTGGGGAAATTAACTCAAATAATTATTTTTTAGTTAATTAAAAAGGAATTAAATGAAAATTTCGAAATTCCTTAAAAAATAAAATAATTTCGACGGAGGAGATTAAAAGATAATTAAATCTTTTTCAACCATCAAGATTACTTTGACGGGGATCAAGCGTACTAGCCGTTGGAGAAGTTATCTATAAATTAGAGGTCGGTGTCAGTTTATTCTATCCGATCTTTGAATCGTATATTAAGCTCTCGAAGCTTTCTTGTAATATTTCTGGAATATGATGCAAAAGTCTTTGAGGTTTCGATTCATGGTGGTGTTCCTCTTCTCGAATTTATGGTACTATTGTTTTAAATTTTTCTGCTAAATATTATTTGAAAATTGTCAATCAATAGCTCTCATGGAATAATCTATGCACGGGTATCTTGTTCAATTTATTGGATCTAGGGTAACAATTTTAATTTGATTGAATTAGCAAGTATCTCTAGCGTTTGCAGAAGATCATTTGAATTTTTATTGAGCGTTTAAGGATAGTCCTCATGGACCAGCCGACTCTCAAAGCATAATTTCTAAAGAGCCTACTTGATCGAAGCCTTAGGATTTATCTAATGATCTATTTTTCTATAAGGTGTTTCTAGGCTAGTACCTCATTAAAAATTTTAAATATTTTTTATATAACTTGTGAAAAATTGATTGATCTAACTAGGAAAAGCCTTAGATCTACAAATTTGGGAGCAGAGTTGGACTCATGCTCCTTAGATTTGATAGATCTATAACTCATTTGTATAGATATGTAATTATCCTGTATAGATTTGAGAATTTTTTAAATTGGGTCTAGGGGTTTTATTTATTTTTTGTATATATTGGCATCTCGATATTTTTGTTTTCCATTTTACAAGTGCGGATCTTAAGGAAAAATTTAATTTGGAGCCAGATCTAGACCCTGGAGGGCAAGATCCCCTCGACAAAAATTGGCAAGGAAGATTATTTAGAGAAATTTTCTTCAAGGGTTTCAAATTTCGAATTTTCGGGCTCTCCATCAAAATTTCATGGAAGAGAAATCATCAAAAATAAATTGGTCACAAGGGCCAGCATTGGCCTCGCTGCAACCCCTTCCTTTGCTGCTTTTTTCTTCCTCCACTACCCAGCAAGGCTTGCGGCCTGCCAAACTCTTCTCACGGCCTTGCATTTCCTACGCAGCCCTTCCTCATCCTCGCTCTCCCTTACCTCATTGTCCTTTCCCTCAAGCCTGCTGCTCCCTTTTCTCCCTATGCAACCCTCCTTCCTCAGCCCTTGCTCTCCCTACCTTCTCCGCTGCCAAACCCCTGCTATTCTTCTGCTCAAACCCTCCTCCTGGTCTACCTTTTCCCTTCTCCTAAACCCGCAACCCAAGCCTCATTCCGCTGTCCCTTTTTGCCTGTGGCCCTAGGTTGCCCTCCTAGCTGCGGCCTCTTCCTTGCTGCCCACGGAAGTCAGCCTAACCCTCTCCTGCTGCCCCTTCTCACCGCTGCCTAGACGCTGCCCTATCCGAACCCTGTCCTCCTAGCAGCCTTTTCTCTGTCCCTCTTTCCCTATTTTCCATTCTTACATTTAACACATTAACAACGAATTTGAGGAGGCAAATCAGTCTTCTTTTCAGCCTATATTTCACCTCCTTTTGCAGCCTTTTCAGTCACCCAGGCAGCCCTAGTTTGGGTTATTTGTAACAGCAGTTTTAAAGGGGTATTACAGCAGTCAAGCAAGGATTTATTTGTCACTGTCACAACAAATTTCTGAAGGTGAATTTCCTGAGTTGAACGGTTTCTGAGCATTTAGATTTGGGGTTGAATTCAACAGTGTTCTTCAAGGCTATAGGCCTTCCAGGTTCCATCTCTAAACACTTTCACTCCAAAATAATAAGCACAGTAATATTATCTAATCTAATTGGGCATAAATAATAAATCTGGAAATTACTTAATACATTTTTTGAATTAATCCTAACTCATAAATAAATCCCAACTGTCTAGGCATTTAATCTCTGCTATATTGATATAGTTTTCTGAAGTTGAATGCGCTGGGCATATATCTAATTCACTGTTTTCTTTACTAGTATGCATTGATATAACTGAAGAGTGATATTCAGAAATTTTATCTCATAAGAACGTTGATCTGAAAATTACATTTGGGCAATTGGTTGTGTCTCATCATTTTTCTATAAATTAATTGTCTAATTGTCATCTAAAGATCTAGAGATAATTGTGAAAAGTTTTTGTTCTCTTTGAAGCTATATTTGCAAACTGAAGATAATCGATAAGCTTGTGATCTAATTGAGCATTGTGTTGTGGTATTTCAAGTTTACTGTTCCAAGCATGTTTTCCGAATATTTTCTGAATCGAATGTTTTAATGTTATCTTTCTGCAAATCAAATTTGGGCTTTAATCTATAAATTCAGAAATACATTGTGGTGTAAGCATTCTTAAATCTTAGATCTCATCTAGCTTCATCTTGCTCCATCTTCCCATCATCTCGTGCATTTGCATATTAAGTTAGTCCCGCATAATTAAAAATTAACTTCCAAGCATAAGCTTGGTCGATAGAAAGATAGATACCCATCCATCTTTGCTTGAGAACCCTGGTTTTAATAGTACTTAAAATGGTGACCTTGCAATCGTCAGAGCCACAGCTCTCTACAGCACCGGACGCACTGAGTATGTTAGATTTTCAAGAGAGGTATCGTTAATCACACCTTAATGTGCTTCATCTTATCTTCTCTCTGCCACTTACTACAAAATCAGGGTCAATATAGAAAGGATCGAAGGGTTAAAACTTAGATAGGAATTTAACTAAAATTAACCAAGATTCCTACATCTCACATTAGTTTTAGGATCTCCATTTCGTATAACATAGTTATTCATCCAAGAAGCAGTTACTCATCAATTACTTGGTCCTAAATTTCCTAACAAGATAGTTGACTCCATAAGGTACTAGTATCAATCGTCTAAATCTAATCAAATCCTAGAAGTCTTGCTAAATCTAAAACAAGTACTTGGTTGCTTAACTGTGTCTCTCGAACTAGTTGATTCCCAACTAGTTCTCCTTCATTCCATTTCCTTAGGGTCTACCCCCCTTAGTCTATTGTAGGGAGGCAGTTTAAACGAAGAGATTGTGGATCAGTGTGAAAGTCCCTAATCTAAGTTGTTGTCACAGTGCCTAGACATTCTGTGCGACAACAGGGCCCTTTAAGACATCCATTCGACCCCTTATGATGTCTATTTATATGTGAGTAATTGCTCCTCATTTGAGCAATTTCATGTAGCTTCTATTTCTCTGGTTTTTTGCGAGCTAGATAAGGAAAGAAAGGACGAAATCTAGGAAAGAAGAGGAGGCTTGTTTCTTGATATTGCTCTATTCAGTTATCATGATTCTCATTTTGTTTATGGATATTTTGATGGACATTGAATTCTCTCTCATAAGGAAACCAGTTTTGGTTTTTCCCCTTTGTGAGTTTTTCCCTGGCCTCAGGCCTAATTCTTTGTGTCTCTTGTTCATTCTCTCACAGTGGATTTTACTGCTCATTTCATATTTGATAGTTGTAATTTTCTTCTGTGTAACTGCGTGATGATAGTATGAATAATGCATAAATTCTATCAAACTAATCACTATAAGTCGTTGCCTGTTGAAGAAAATATTGTTCTAGTTGTGCCCTAGAAAAACAACATGGTATCAGAGCTAAGGTTGAAGAATGGCAGCCTAAAGAGCACACTCTGTTGGCTTTGAAGGATCTCTCTTTATGGTTTTATTAAATGAATTTTTGTATTGACTTCATTGTGGCTCATTTAAGTGGCTAACTATAGGGTGGCTTCGAATGGCATCAAATTGTGTGGCATCATATGTATTGTGGATCAAATTAAATTACAGTACATTCAGTCGACTATTGTGACAGTGCACATATTTCCTTTGTATCTCAACTATTATGTGTGGCTTCATACACATTTGTTCTATGGCTTCTTTGCATAAGTTCTATGGCTCGCTATTTCAGAGGATTCAGACTATAATTTGTGGCTCAATTGCATATTTATTTATTCTATGGTTTGTAATTCTTTGAAATTACATTTCGCTACGGCTCATATGACTTGTGGCTCACGCAAAACCGTGGGATCGCACTTACTGAATCACATTTACATCACAGAGAACTCATTTGATGGCTCGCATATGTCTACTCATATATACAGTGATTATACTCTACTGTGAAGCTTGTTATATTCTCTGTGGCATCATGGCTCGATTATAGATATCCTGAGGATTGCTTTTTCCACACCGTGATACACTATATGCTCTGAAGATTGTGGCTGACAATAGTCTCCATGGTTATATGAAGCTTGCATTTAAGCTCGCATTTTTCTTTTGAAGTGACTTAAACATTATAGAAACGTGGACCTTTGAGGCTTGGATTTATATAAAAATGGCTCTCATGTTCACGGTGGCTAGCATCTATTTGTGATTATGACTCGAATCTTATATTCTGTGATATTCTTTTTAATTTGGCAACTCACTCACAAATTCCAACCATTGGACCAACTCCTCTTTCTGAGAGGACCAAAATAGACTTTTCAAGCACTCAATTTGGACAAGGAAAAATATATCTTTGATAATGAAACCCACATTGGCACATTTGTTTAGGTCGGCCTAAAAGCTCAACAAGCCCTCCTCCAAGGCATATAAATACGAGTCAAGTTCTCTTCATTCGGCATCACAAACACAACACATTTTCTCACTCCTTCATTGATTGGTTTGTACAGCTTCAAGATTACAGGGTTCTCTCACATGTGCAAAGGGACAAGTGTCTTTTTCTGATTGGCTGAAATTATGATATGTTGCAGAGCATTGATCCTCTGTTATGAAACCAACTCAAGAAAAGATAGATCAACGCCTTAAAATTCAGCCTCTTCGAGGGGGCAACCTCCTTTATATTACATAAATGAACAATTTTTGGATGATTCAAATGACAAAACCTCCTTTCTATATATAGGAGTCTAAGGAGTCACAATATAACCCAGCCGACCTAA
>APFE030061351.1:0-12300 GCA_000404065.3 Pinus taeda | reverse complement strand
TCATACTATTATACTTTTATATTTTTCATGGGAATATTGATTATAATGGAATTTAAAATTGAATATATGTTTAATTTTTATTGGTAAAGAAGAGATGTTTTAATATAATGTTATGTTATCTAAATAATTTTATTTAAAAATAAAAAATAAAATAATATTTATAATTCTTTTAAGCATATTTAGTTATGTTAAAGATTATAAAAAAAAAAATTATAAATAATTATTAATACTAAATTAGTTTAGATTTATTTTAATTTTTTATTTATCTAGAACTGAGAGGGATCAAATCTCTCGAGCTGCAAATATTTTCTTAGTTTTGTACTAAAAAATAAGTTTTGAGTGAGAATATCTTTAAAACAGAATGTCAAACTTTATAGCGATGATGGCTTAAGAGAGGTCGATGACACATTGTATTGCTAGTTAGCGAAAAGTCTAAACCATATCACTACAACTAGGCCAAATATATCATATTCAGTCATCATATTGAGTTAGCTCATGGCCAAGCCTCCTTAAAGTCATTGGAAAACAACAAAGAGAGTCATTATGTGTTTGAAAGAGATTGTTAATTTTTGTATAAAATATACTCTTGATTTTGATGTTCAGTTGGCAGGTTATTTTGATTCAAATTGGGCCGGTAATCCCGATGACTGAAGATCAACTTCAGGATGTACGTTTAACCTCAAATTTGGGATCGTGGCACAAAGTAGCAAGAAACATCCAATTGTTTCTTTGTCAGCAACGAAAGCTAAATATAAAGCTTTTTGTAGTGCAACATGTGAAGCAATTTGGTTGCAACGAATCCTTGAAGATGTTGGAGAAGTACGGAAGATGCCGATGATTATCAAATGTGATAATCAAAGCTCCATTAATACCATGCAAGATCAAAACATATTAAAACTCATTAACATTTTGCTAGAGAAAGATGCAGTCTAAATAAATCGAATTAGTGTACAGTAATACTAATGAAAATATGGCTGGCATTTTTATTAAGTCTCCTAGGAAAAATATGTAGGAATATGTTAAGTGTGGTAAAAAACACATTTCTCCATCAAGAAAGCATGTTAGCATAATAATGAAGAATGTAGAGAATTTTTTCAAATAAGATATTATTAAACTTTGGTTACTTCTTGTTATATTTGGTTGATATTAAATTTTAATTATATTTTTTATATCCTACCTATGAGGAATATGTTCTAACTCCTCAATTATTTTGTAATTCTATTTATGTAATATTTTTTTGGATAAATAAATACATGTATATACTCTCCTAATAAAACTTTATCTCACCTAAAAAGTGCTTCTCTCATCTTTTCATTATTTACCTCATATCATTCTTCTATGTTTATTTACACTATCAAAATATTCATCTATCAATTTTTATTATGACAGACATTTTTTATAAACATAACCTTAATAAAATATTAAAAAATAATAATAAGAAAAACACTCTTTTATTTTTATTTTATAAAAAATATTCATTTAACTTCCACGTTTGCAAAATTCCAACATTTAAATAAAATTTCCTAAAAACTAATCATAATGGTGAAACAATGATACAATCACCTTTCCAACCTCCCTTCCTTCAAATTTTCTATAAATTCCAACCTCCATTCACATTTTCTCGAAAATTGATACAATCACATTTCCAAGCACCCTTCAAATTTTCTATAAATCCCAACCTTCAGTCAAATTTTCTCGAAAATTATAAATTCAAACATTGATATAATCAAAATTCCAATATGCATACGAATTTTATTGAAAAGAGACTTCTAATGTATGAAATCCAATCAATTTAATTTATAAATTTAAATTGGCTTTCATAAAGTGCAGTTATTTTATGATTTCATTTCAACTTAGTCTCTTCTTCTTTTTTTTGAATTTTTTTTCAATATAAGTATAGTATAAAAAAAATATTGAACAAAAAAAATAAATTAGGTAAATTAAAGTTTAAATTATTTGAAAGGAATTTTTATAAAGTATTAACTTTTTTATATATTTTATTTATTAAAAAAGTATTATAATATATAAATGTTTTTTATAATATTAAATTTATTTATATGATTCAAAAAATATAATTTAAATATAAATAAAAATTAAACAACTCTTAAAAAAAATCTCAAATTCTTTTTCATATTTAATTAAATAACCACCATAAAATGAAACACATTAAAATAATTTGTTAATGATAACTACCAAAACATCTAATATTATTATTATCTAATATAAATCTCTTTGGTGAGATTTTAAATCCATTTCTAATTCCTACTAACCAAAAAGGCATTGGATAACCATATTAATAATATAATTTTGTTTAATTGTGATTTATAATTAATTTGTAAAAAAAAAAATTTAAACTTGATATTGGATAGATATTAAAATAGTGTAAAATTTATTTATTTAGAGATCAAGTTAATAATTGGGTATATTTTTATTATTAATTTTAAATGTTTTCTTAATATAATAAATAATAAAACATGCATCTCAATAAATTATGATCTTTAATGTTTAAGAATCGAGTTTAAGATGGATATAATGCTTATTTGTAATTTTTTTGATGTTGTCTATTCATATGGAATAAATAACTTATTTATTTTTTATTGTTTAATTTATTTTTTTGGTCATATAAAATATATTATATGACAATATTTTTGTTGTACTAAGATGTAGATAAACTACTAATATAATTTAATTTTTTTTTGTTCTTTGTTAATTAATAAAAAGACTACAATTTTACTAATTTCATTAATGGCTCATGAATATAAAAAATGTATTCATTACTTTTTTTAGTAAATCAGTAAAAGTAGTTCATTTCATTAGAGATAAAATAAAGGTTGGCGCGTAGTAGCAGAATTAGAGCTTTTTGAGCATCCAAAACTTGACATTATTTTGAGAGTTCAAAATCACCATATCGATAGTATGATGCGTGTGGCTTGCTTGAGCTATCATTCCTGTAAAACTAGAAAACCAACAAAAAAAAAAAAAAAAAAACATTATGAGAGTGGAAAAAATTCATCAACTCATCTCGAGAGATTCTAATTCCTTGATATAAATGGGCCTTTGATGCTCCCTTATGAGCATCTTGTATCTATATGGAGGCTAAGATGGCCTTCAATCCATTACAAGTATTGATCTAATCCTTTAGTTGTTAGTTGCAACTCGTCTAACCTTAGTCAGATTTCTTATAAACCTTCATTTTCATGTGCCATTAGATATCTTTTTCATTTGAGAGTATATATCTATGGTGTACATGCGTTGATTAAGTCTTCCCCTTGTGTGCCCAACATCTGAGATCCATTTGACGAAGTCGCCTTAAATTTCCACACTAAAAAAAAAAATCACATTCCATGGTTATTCCCCTTTTGGACATCAATTATTTCCTCTTGAATTCGAGGTGGAGTATTGTCTCTGGAAAAAAATGCTGAGGCCTCTACACAATTGATCTCAAGAAAACCATCTCATCGTAATAAGTCGCTCCTCTTTTGGACATAACACATTGTCTAGGCATGGATACCAATAAGAAAATGTTGGGATCAAAATTCAAGTGAGAAGGGGAAAAGCTAGGAGGGAGGCAAGGGAAGGGGAGATAAGGAGTGGATGCAAGGCTAGACTAGGGAGGCGTGAGAGTATAGACCAGGTTATATCTAACCCAAAAACAAATCAAACAGAGGAGACATAGGATTTTCCTTCATAACCAAGAATATGTTGAGCTAAGGAGGAAGACAAGAAATGAGAAAAAGGTAGCAATACTTGAACAATGAGAGGAATCAAATAAGGAGCTAGCAAGTGCTTGACCCAAGGTGAAGGGACTAAAAGACAAACTAAAAATATGAAGTGGAGCTTGGCTCCAAATAGAAACAATATACCAATAATGAATTACACCTTTGAGTTGATAATTTAAACCAAAATTCCTTGCCACCTTGCAATGAAATCCCCACGCGAGAACTTGAGTCCCTAAATGTCATTGATTTTTGTCATAATTGAACTTGAATCAAACGTTAGAAGCTGGGTTGTGTCAAAATTGGCTGGTACACAGACCAAATGCACTGCACCTCACAAAATGACGAATTTTCATGGCGCACTAGATTGATAATAACAATCACAGTAGGATTTGGAGGTTTCCACTTGCATATATGCACTTTGAAAGGAATGTCAAATCCTCAGGAATTAAAAGATGGCTGCATATATCATTTGTGAATTACATGGATTGTTGTGTAGACACTTGTTAGATATAGAATATAATGCTTGAATAATTAACATGGGGGAAGGGTTGCAATAGGTCCCCATGTTTATTCTTGGAGGGGTGGTAGCCCTACCCTCCCCTAGTTGTCCCTCCCTAAAACATAATATGGGGAAGTACTCATTATGTTTCTTATTACAAACTAATTAAGTGGATTTTTTTTTCTATTTCCCAAGACGTAATTATTTACTTTTTTGGCATGTAGATACATAGAAGCATAGTCTAACTAATATATGTTATCAACCTTTTGCAAGAATTTTTTTTGGTCAATTGTGGTAGATATTTTTTGGATTCATATGTTTGAGTTATGTAATCTACATAATTCAAATTTCCAAGGGATTTTTAGGCCGCTAAATCCATCTATGCATTTAAAAAAGCATTTTAAACAAGATATCACAATCTCCTCCAAAATTGTGTTGTGAGCCAAAAATGCCAAAACATGTATTAGTAAGACTATGCCCTTATATAGAGACATTATGTGACAACATCTCCCCATATTGAGTTGTAAAATACCTCCTAATGGAATAAACTAGCATTTGCACCAAGAGGTGAAAGGGCACGTCAATAGTGTTTTGGGGTTTTTTTACCCTTCGAATATATATACAACAACATTTGAAATAGAAGGGTTTCTAATGTCTCACTGGAGGTCAGGGATAGACTGGTTGAACAAGCTCAGAGGTTAGGTATCTCTTCAAAGGTCCAGTGTGTTGAGGGCCCTGACTATGTGGAATTCCATTGCATCATGTCCTTTGTTCCAATGCCAAGAAAGAAAATAAAGATGGATAGTAAAAGGTGAACAAAAATGGTGGTCCTGAGATATGGAAGATATTCAATCTAGTATAAGAACAAGTGGTGAGATAGTAATATGGTTAGAGTTCATATTACACCATTGTTTAGAATGATCACTTTGAATAGTAATAAATATAAACGACCTAAATGGGAAACAAATAATTTAAAGTTGCATAGAGTATTCAAAATGTTGCAATATGTGAGTTGTGTTAATGTGAAAATTAAATTCCATCATAATAGTTAAACCAATAAAAAATTAAATATATAAATTTAAATATTCAATAATAATAATAATAATATTTTATTCGAATTCACGCTTATGTGATCCATATGAGGATTATTGAGAAAACTTTTGGTAATAATCACACAAGAATAGCTTTGTCAACGTGTTTCAAACCATCTAGTGTGGTTCATCGTCCGGGCGAGATGGAGAGTCAGATCATGGCATGATTAAATAGAGACAGCGATGTAAAGACAATTAATTTCAATTGTTATAATAAAATGACTAGTTTTGAAAAATATTTTCGAATGTTAAATTTGAATGTTAGAATAAAACAATTTTTTTAAATAATATGTCAATATAATATCATGTCAAACCAAAACTAAAAAATAACAATAAAAATAAAATTTAAATAAATAAAATTAAATAAAAAAACTAATCAATAAAAAGATAAAAGATAAAACTAAGGTTTTATCTTTGGAAAGAATATAACACACATCCAACACTTTATATGTAAGGTCAATAGATTAACTATTTTGTCATATACAAAAGCTTGAGGCAGACTTCCTTAGAAACTATCCCAAGAAGTGAAAACACAACAAGAAGATGAGTAAATGAAAGAAACAATTGTTCTTACTAGATCAGAAAGTAGCTGGAGGAAGGAAAGAAAAAAACTCTAGATATCAAGAAGTTCAACAATTATACCATCTATTCCTCTGAGGCAAATATTTAGGGATCCCAGAGACCGAGTTTAATCTTAAAATACCATCCCCCTTTGGCCTCCTTCCTTCATCAAGTGTTGAATCTCCCTCCTCCTCCATTTCCTCATTTTCTTCTTCATTTCTTGATGGAACCACATCATCTTACTCCTCAGAGGCATCCTCACAAACATAGCCCCAGGCAGAAAGCATCTTCGACGCATTGTGTTTGATCCCATAACATGCCCATGGTTATAAAAAGGGTGCATTCTACTCTCAAGCACCATATTCCTCACACCATCACCATTAGGAGCAACATATGACCTTTTTATTCACACGTTTGTAAGAAGTACAATTTTTTTCACCAAATTATAAAATCTTGTTCTCTAAAAAATTGTTAAGATTTTGTGGAAGCCCTAAAAGAGGACCCTTTCTGTCTATAGTGTGCTTGTTCCCATTTTCTTTCCTTTGCGTTACAAGAAGAGGTGCTCCAAAAGAAATTATCTAGTTTATAATGCTATATTGAATATTATTAGCATCATTTGTGAACACATGTTTATGGCATACAACTACAGTTGGGAAATTTGAATTGAGCATAGATTTAGTTTTTTCAAGTTCAAATTCATTGCCATTAGTGAACATTGGTTGAATCTTCTCTTGCTCCTCTTCAGCAACATGAAGGTTTGGTGGGTGCACGATTACTACAAGAGTGCTTACTTTTTCTTTTTCTTTGGGTTTGCTTTGTCTTTCTCACTGTCATTATTTTCCTAGTCTTTCGTCACCATCTTACAATTTGTAACCTTTCTTCCCCAAGATCTAGGCTAGAAATTGTCAGATGAAGGCAGATTAGTTGTCACACCAATGGATCTCTTATTTCTACCTGTTCTAGCATTTTGTGTGGCAGTGTTTGCTACAACATAACCATCTACAGCAACAACATGATGTCCCTTCAATGCAAAAACATTTGACTTCAATTTCATAAGCCTACCATGATATGCAACAATTTCAGACTCTACTCGAGGCAATGCACACCAAAGTTTCACATTTTCCACTGACTACAACCAACAATAGTCGCCAACATAAAACATGCATTTCTTTTGCAATCACATATATGGCTCATCAAATTACATCTACAAGAATAAAATTTGAAAAGAAAAAAAGAAATGTTGAAATTCATTTGATATAACCTCTCACCTATGCTTCCCAAAATTGTTGATGCTTTTGAGAAAGCCCAACAGGGAACCTAATAATTCCTCTCTGAAAAGCTCCACTTGAAGTGGAACCTACTATAGGAGTAGCAGGAGGTGTCATATAACCATATCCACTTCCATAAGATGGACAAGGATAATGATAAGGAGTTTGTTGATGTGAATGAGTCCACCATGCTGCAGTATCCCATGGGCTTGTAGTTAAACATAAAAATTATAAACCCAAGCAGGAAAACATAATTGAAAATTTTCAAATGTTTTCATAAGAGAAATTTTGAGGTCAAAAATGGGTTTTAAAACAAAAATTTACAACCAAAATAAACTTTATAAGAACCAATAGCATTCAAGATGATGATGTCAACCATGGGGGATGATTCACCATTTTGGAGTAAAAAAATAAGAAGATCAAAAAAAAAAAAAAAAAAACTACTTTTTCAACTCGTATTTTACGGTTTTACTTGAATTTTGAATGGGAACACTTGTTGGATGAAAAATTTAATTACTCATCCAAGGAGTAGCCATGTTGGATATTTTTTATGGACACTGATACATAAAAAATGAGAAATATATGAAAAAATGTGCACTCATTAGATGCGGAATTTGATTCATCATTCAAGGAGTAGTCATGTTGCATACTTTCGATGGACCCTACTACATGAAAAATGAGAAATACATGAAAAAACATGATTGCAATCACGTTTTTCATGTATTCCCATTTTTCATATAGCAGGGTCCATCAAAATATGCAACATGGGTACTCCTTGGATGAAGAATTAAATTATGCATTCAATGAACACTCCCACTTGAAATTTGAATAAAATCGTAGGGAGATAAGTTGAAAATACGAGTTGAAAAAATATATTTTTCTTTTTCCCTCAAAAATTTGTTGATGTGTTCTAATCTTATTTTATTATTTCTACTATTATTTTATAATATTCCTTAGGAAGCCCATTTTAGACCTCAAAATTTATCTAATGCCTTGTAAGGACAATAACAATTGATTGACTTTAACTCAAAGGAATGTTGCTAATGAAATACCTTTAATATTTTTAAACAAGAATCTAACTGTTAAAAAGAATGAACGTAACAGGCATGAAAGAATAGTCTCCATGTTTAAACAATCAATTATGAAGGTATGATAACAATATTCATTTGCATTTAGTGCATATAGATTCTATGAACTATTGCGTGCATAACCACCTTGGTATCCATATTGAGTAGCATATTCATTTGCAACATGCACAACTATATGCAATAGATTTCCAATTAGAATAACTGAATCCAGGAGGAAAATGATAGAATTCAAATAGTGGTGGTACTGTTGCTGGAAATTCTAGATGTGGCCAATATGGCACTGGTTGTTGTTGTAGTTGTGGTTTCTCTTGTTGCAATGCACCTTGATGTCCATGGTGTACTTGTTGTTGATGTTGAAGTGGACGCATATGCTAAGATTTATGGCGGGCAAGGGGTTGTGGTTGAGGTTGATGAACTTGAGTAGAGGGGATAGGTAATTGTAATGATTATTCAATTGAGGGCTATTGTGTGTATGGCCACTATAAAATTGGAGGACTCTGATGGTGTGAACCTATAACATTCTCCTACACGAGACTTCCCACTTTATAAAATCGTTTCACAAGTGTTACTCCACCTTGGATCTCTCCTTCCTTTTGTTGTTTGTTAGTCACATAAAAAATAGTAACCTCTTATGTTCCATCATCCTACTTCCAAACTTTTTAATTCACTCCTTTTATAATAATCAAGTTGCAAGCACTAACAATAACATGCTTCTTTTGTTATTCATTGACATAAGAAAACAAACAAGACTTCTATTCTAATTCATTCAAAGCATAAAACAAATAAGTCCTACATCTTTATGAATACATAATCCATATTTTCAAATCAGTTAAAAAAAAAAAACAACAGTTGAACCTTGACAAATGGAGTATAAATATGTTTTGGTTACTTAATCAAAGGGAAGAAACAAGCTTGTCTTGAACAAATTAGCCACAGTGCAATTGTTGTACATTGGATGGTAGGGCATTGTCTCTAATTAGTTGGGGATGTTGCCATACCATCCTATATGCACTTGACACAGGTTGACTAATCTTTTCTGCCCTACATTCCCATCAATATTGTCAACATATTATTTCATTCAATCCATTTGCTAGGATTGAATATACGAACATAAGGAACAAAGTGGCTCATATCGCTCCACTCCAAAAATGAAACATGAAGAAATTGCAAATACTTATTTAGGTCAATTTATTCAGAGAATGTAGGTACTCAGCGCTAAGAGGAAGCAACATGCTTTCGCTTCTAATGAGAATAAACAAATCAGACCAGAGAAGTGGTTCAATTGACCAAAGAAGGATTTACTTTGCATTCAACATTGAAAACAAAATATGTTTCATCTATGTGGAAGGGAATCAAATAAGCCCCAAGTTTCCATCAACACTCTCCAGATATCATGTAGCATAACTTGATTGTAAAATCTCAAAAAATAGCAAGATGAGCATATTTTGTTGTTTTTATTCTGAGAAGGAAGCCAACAAATTCTACTACTTGAGAACAGATTGGAAAAGAGTAATCAGATTTGGAGAAGCACGAAATCTCAAAAACATAATGCAGGTTTCCACAATTACTCATATTGGTTTATTACTTCTGGATGTAACCTCTCTGTGCATAGAACCAATGCCCAAAAACAAGTCTTGTTCACACTCTCATAATAAGAAAGGTTTCCAATGATGATTTGTTGGGTTAGTGAAAATGGTAACTAATGTAGCCCCACCATAGTTCAAATCATACCAATGGCATGCTCGTGCTTGTGCTTATAAATGCATGCCAACATAGTGTAGGTGACTGAATTGAATGGTGCTAGTGCTTTCCCATAATGCCAAGTCTAACACCCTAACCTCATCATAGTAAAATGAAGCTTGTTTAAAACTAAAAAGGGCAACAATACTATTACTGCAATCTATTAAAATATATAATGGAAATAAAATATTCTTATAATAAAATCTATATTTAAAATACTTTTTTCCTATATTCTTATTTTTATGTCCACATGCATAGTCTATTCTATATTGTCTTGGAGTACTTTGGGATCATGCATAATCTATATTGTCTATTCTATATTGTCTTGGAGTACTTTCGGATCATGCATAATCTATATTGTCTTGGAGTACTTTGGGATGTGAATCTAACTTATAACCATGTAATAAGCATGTAATATCTATAATAAGCATGTGCTGTGTTTGAAAAACAAAAGCATGAAATCACAAAAACGGTTAGTAAAACAAAATTCGCAGAGCTCGAATCACTACCAACGCCAAACACAGTACTGATCATATTAAATAATATAGGAGGATGATCGTAAAGCATGGAAAGGCACCAACAAGTACATACCTAGAATGAATTAGTAGTAAGACTTGGACAACAATTTATGAAAAAACAAACTAATTTTTGCCATAAGGATTCTTACCAATGCGACGGTAATTAGGGAATTGACCTTTGATAATATAGAAGAAATGATCCAAAGCAGGGAAAGGCACCCATAAGTATATATACCTGAAATGAAATAACAGAAGAACTGCGAAAACAACTTACAATAAGCAAACTACTTTGGCCCAAGGCTAAAAAACGAATCCATGATTGTGGAATTGATTTTTGAAGCTAGTGAAACATAAATAGTTGAAAATCCCAAAAAGATTCCTTTGAAAGAATTCATATGAAGAATGGATACACAAACTTGAAGCCATGATTTTTTTAGCTAGTGAAACATAAATAGTTGAAAATTCCAAAAAGATTCCTTTGAAAGAATTCATATGAAGAATGGATACACAAACTTGAAGATCATCTCTGGTTGAGATGAAGACTGACCATAATACCCACATGTAGACCAACTCTCATATGATAAAATAAAAAATTCTTGCCCAGTAATTCGAGAATGCACACAGGGGGCATGAGCATGTATTAAAGAACAGTTGCCATAGGAGGCACTGAATATATATAGATCATGTACTTCCCTCTTGGAGGGAAATAATTACACAGATTCAATACAGGGATGGGTTGATGAGTTCAACAGTCTGTATGGATTTCGGTTATTAAATATAGTTAAGAGTATGAAAGAAAATTGTTTTTCATAATCTTTAGTGGGTTTAATAGTTAAGGGTATATGTTTCCTCTGAAGAGGTTGTAGGTTCAAAACCATAAGGGTGTAGAGTATGTATGTCTTTGTAGACTTAGTAATCAAATTGTTGCGTGGAGGTAGGTCACTTGTCTCACAAACAAAAAGAATGGAATAGGCCAATTTGATGTCTGACTTAATCGACCTTAAAACTGGATAATAATTAACAAAATAGAAACTAAACGGCATGTTCCCTTTTTCATTAAACCATAATAAAAAGTGCATCATTGTATACATGATAAAAGCTGTGAACTCAAAGAAACATTAAAATACGTAATCCAAATTTCGCCAATTGCAGAAGCCACTCGTTGAATATCTGGAAAGAAGAAAAAAAAAAGTGAATTCCATATGAGCCAACTCGAAGTTCCAAATCAAATAGGGGAGAGATTCCTATTCTTGTGCAGGGACCAGTAGTTGATATAATACTGGTCCCACCAAACCACCAGTGATTAAGACTTTTGAAACCAAAATTTAAACAAAAATAAATAACATTATGTTTAAATAAGTCTTAAATTATGTCCAAAAATCACCCATATATTGACTGGGCCCACAACTGTCCATAAATAGTATTTAACTATTTAATATTACAAAACATATTGACCCAAGTAGAAAACAGCTAGAGCCATAAAGGCTTCCAAACTGGTCTATTCCAGAAGTACAAAACAACAATCACTTCAACCCCCACTCCTCAGAACTGCAACTTTGCATCCCAAATAAATATGCTGACCTGCACATAACAAAAGGAATGTATGTCAGCCATAACATCTGTGTTGTTCAACAACTAAACACCCTATGTTCAATAAATGACACCCAACCCAACAACAATTAAATCCAATTTGTTCAATAAATGACACCCAACCCAATAACAATTAAATCCACTTTGTTCAATAAATGACACCCAGACCCAATAACTGCAATAAATGACACCCAACTCACTCTATTTCTCATTAAAACGGATCAAA